>DWHO01004878.1:0-10660 GCA_018247575.1 Eurytides lysithous rurik | reverse complement strand
ACACAACACGCATGTCCTCATGCGTGACCCCACAGGACGTGGGGTCTACCCAATTCGTGGAAACTAGCATTTCCACGAATTCGGAGATCCGATGAAGCTTTATAGAACAGCATAGGCTAAAAGCATCTACGTCAGCTATATACAAGTACAAGTACAAGGTGACAGATTCACTTAAACACTGCGGGGTGCACCTAACATCCTAGATAATTAAAAGGACAAACTGGAATAAGACCCAAAAAAACAATTGCAAAGTACGAAGCCTTACCCTATTCGCATTTTATCAACAAGTTCGCATCTCGTTCATTAGTCGCACGCGTGACTGCGGTAAGTAATGAGCCGGCTAACGGTGTTAGAGACAATAGCCCTCTAAATGCAATTCCATCCTTTTAACTTCCACAATAGGTCACTATAAAAAGAACTGACAATAGTTTCTACCACCGGAGAAATTTAGTTTGCCTTTGGATTCTGATGAAATTAATATATATTAAGTAAACACTCATTGGCTAATAAAACTTACGTTGTTTTTTGTTAGACACGTGCTTTGATATTTGACATTCGAAATTTAGCTTTAACTTTAATTTAATCCAACTCACAAATAAAAATTCATTTCTCTTCCCAAATCAGAAATTAATATCAATTTTCTTTAATTTTATTTCCAATTTTTAAGTGGCGTTTATTTATTCGATTTAGTAAATAATATACTTATCAATCTAAATAAAATTATATTTTTTTAAAACATAATCAATCATAAACTTCATTAAGAAACTCGATTCAATATGTACAACCGAGACCCCTCTCAGATATTGAAACTTCATTAAAATGCGAATTAATTTTTAAAACAATAAATCATGTTGGCGCTATACTAGAAATTGGTATTTTTGTTCTAATTTTAAATTTCTTTGTTGCAGCTTGTCTATTAAAATTTTCTTTTGCATTGTATTTAAATCAAACATTTAGTTATAGTTTTATTATAGCTCCTACTGCCATAGGTGATTTAAGAAATAAAGGACCTAGACGCGATAGTTTAAAATTAGCACAATGAATGACATGACAATGTTATAAAAATTAACTGTCATATCTTGCTCATAAAATACCTGTTATAGTAATTCGTGACTGTATATATAATAAAAATTTATAATAGTTTAATCCATCTATATATAAGTGGATATAAATTAGACAGACATCAATTTTGCGGTGTCAGAAATAAATGAAACAATTAAAAAAGTATTAAACATATAATCTCACCTAGAATTAGAATTTAGCACTGGTGTCTTCCTAATTACTTAAATAGTTAAAGAATTACGTTCCTTTATTTTGATCTAAATCTAGAAAGTAATGTCGATCAGATTTAGGTATGTATTCAGCGACAGTTATATTCTATCATAATATCTCATTACTTGAATATTTAGTTTTGTGCGAACGTGAGCTTTATTAGCCCAACGTTAAAAGGGACAAGTCATCCGCAGAACTCCATATCCAGTAACGGGTTGTAATGTTGTTAGGACGAGCGCCCGATGGATTTTTTCGTCGAAAACAAAAAAGCGCCAGAGATAAAAGCACAGAATGCGTTGCGGGCCTATTCTAGCATGACAGGAAATGCTTTTTTCTGTAACTTTCCAACAGAAGCGTGAGAAAACTTTCTTGTGGACAGTTGGACAGGCCAAATCTTTGTTGTACCTTGTCGATGGACAATTTCAAGCTTGAACGGGTCTCAATGCATCGGTCGACGCGCACGCGCAGCCGCTTGAACCATCGCCAATTGTTCAGCCCATAGAGGATTCCATTCAAACGTCAGACATTGATAAATTGCCTCCAATTTGCGTATAAAAGCCGCATATTGAAACAAAATCCTATAATATCTGTTGAAACCTAATTTAGCGGAACTTAATTGTGTGAAGTCCGATTGGTATATTTTACTGTAACCATAGACGCATTAGAAGAAAGCAAACTGTATTTTTTGTCTATAACCCAAAAAATTTGCCCGAAACATGATAGATGATTGATTTATAATGATATTGTCAAAATCAAAGAAATAAGCAGACGGTTTTGTTGTTGCAATCAATTTTTCAACTATATATTTTTATGCCTTTTCTATTATCTTACCTATTTTGCCTATATGTATAATATATCTGATCCCACAAACTCACGTTTTGCTTAAGGCAACCAAGCGTCGTTTGGATACGTTCCTATTTCATAATCCCAAAGGAGTGTATATTGAATTTAATGCACTACCCAGAGCGGCCTGCACGAAGGGTCCGAAACATTTTACTTCACTTGCGACTTAAATGATTTTACCGAAATGATATTTCTAGAATTATTTGTTATTTAATTAAATCAAGAAATAACTAAAAAATACCGTGTATTTTGTACCTTTCACTACGCGTATATAATATTGTAATCCGTTTAAAAATCGGGAATTTATCTTTGAAAGATTTATATATTTTATACCCATAAAAAAAAGTTAACAGTTTTTTCTTTTTGCAATAGGTAGGACTCTTGCGGAGTCCGCTCATTGTGGTACCACTGCTTTGCCATTTATTCTCCCGGCAATGTGTAAGCACTACTTTGTTTAGGTTTCAATGGCAATATTGCCAACGTTATTACTGAGCATAGGAGACATAACATCTTAAATCTCTGGACAACGAGGTACAAGATCAGGCGGGTTCTGCGTGGCAATTTGTTGTTATGTTCTGCGTGGCACTACGTTTGGCGCAGATGCTAAGCTATAGGTTTAGAATCGCGGGTCGTGGGTTCGCATACCACCTAGGACTATTTGTACGAACTGCTGATACTTGCTCGGGGTTGGGGCGTTCGACCCCGTGAAATTTATGTATGCAAAACGCCCCTATGTCAGAAACATTTCTTTATCCTAAAATAGGGGCAACGTTTCGCTCTAAAAGTAGTAAGTAGAAAAAAAGTTACTTATCACTTAAAAAAAAAGTTTTATTTGACATATAATCGTTATTAGTACATATATGTAGTTTGTATGAGACGTTTAATGTCAAATTAAGTATCTGGAAATGCCGTTATACATCTATATTGATTACAAGTCAAATAATGTCAATTACTACAAAAAGTGTCAAAGAATTAATAAAAATCGCTTTCGCGCAAGGTTCTGATTCGATTATTATAATTTAACAGATATTTTGTAATACCTGACTAGGTTATAATATCTTGTGTGATTATCACCTACCGTACACACCCACAACACCAAAAATATTGAATTCATCCAACCGCTAAAATGCAATAAATACGTTTACTGTACAATAGTCTGAGAACCGATTGTGGGTCTTCCGAAGGCTGATGCTAGAAAAGAAGACAAGGGTTTAGAAAAGGGAGAAAAGGACTAAGCGAATCATCGTTTAGTAAAAGTAACAACAATTCATAAATAGAGTTTTGATGACTTATTTGTCACACTTGGTTCTACTTCATGAGTTCTTTTGGTATTATGGTATTATGTATTTTAGTATTATTTGGTACAATATGGGTTCTACACTGAAACTACGCATAATTGGCCAGTTCTGAGCGTTTGTCCGTGTAAAATGAATGAACGTAAATGCCCTTACAACACAAGATATTACTAACATAAAACAGGCTCAGTGCTTTTAAAAAGTGAAACAAATATTACCTTAGACAAAAAATTTTCGTTATTAGTTTTTATTCAGTAATATTGCCGAGGAAAACAAAAATGGCACGAAATCAAAATTCACAACCAGGTAAAAATAAATGTTAGTTCACCATCCATTAAAATACTTTAAAGTGGCAGTTTATGGTCCATTAATTAAACAGCCAATGCATGCCTAAGAGCAGTTGCAATGTGTATAAAAACTAAGCGTGCTTAACACAGAAGCTACAAGCGACCATAAGAATTCTTTCAACGGTCTAAGGAGTGCTATCTACTGAAAAAGGTTATTGGAAGTTTTTTCCTTCATTCGCAAGGTATGTGGATAACATTACTATGTAAAACACCCACGGAGCCCCGTAGCATTCAACATATCCAATCTAATATTTGCACAAAATGTCGAATTTTATACGTTTTATCTTATCTATATTTTAATTGAAATGAGATCAAAATATTTTTATTCAAATAGGCCTTTACAAGCACTTATGAATCGTCATTTTTACATCTAAATTCGTAAGCTACTACCGGCTCGGAATGCAGTTCTGCTGAGAATAACCGGCAAGAAACTCAACAGTTGCTCTTTTAAAATACCGTTACCATATGCCTTAACACAATAATAGCTATTCCACACACAAGTCAATCAACTACATTCCACACATTTTGGTCCACAATAAGATCTTGAACAGTAAAATAAAATTTATGCAACAGATTATTTCTAATTTTAGTTTAAAACGCTCAAATGATGCTCAATAGATCCAGGACATCTTACGGAAATCCATTATATATGCGTACACTCAGGCCCATGTATGTCCATTTTCTAATATCGACCGCGTCTTTGTCACTGAGTTTCAAGAAAGTATTGAAATTTTTGTCTGGCAAATAACATGTTACACATTATATACTGTGAGGCAACCGTCAGGATACCACTTTTTAAAAACATCTCGCCTTAAATCTCGTGCTCTTAGGTTATAAACAGCCCGCATGGCCCTTTTTAAAGAATAAATACTGGATTTTTGTTTAACTTAAATTGAAACTGCTGAGATAGCAGCACTACCCCACAATAGGATACCGTATCATGAAATAATATGAAAATAACTGAAATAAACTAGTCGAGCTGTATTAGCATCAGATAATTATCTTACTTTCCTCGCTGCAATGACGCCTGCGCTGAGATTACTCGCAAGTATTGAGAGATGGCAGTTTCACCGGAGTTTAGTATCTAGAGAACCCAAGAAAATAGCGGAATTAGTAATTTCTTGTGTTTGCTTAAAAGTTAAATTCTCATTTAACTTTTTGCATTTAGTAAGGTAAATTCCGCACATTTAGTATTCTTGGCATTTATTATTAAATTGTTAGTTACAAACCAGTTAAGTTTCTGTGACAGAGCACTTTTTATTTCGTCATTAATATTTTTATTATTGGAAATTGAAAACAAGAGAGGTATCATCAGCAAAATGTAAAATGTAACACAAATTCTTTACAAAACGCAAGTAATATAAAGTAAGAATAAAAATGGAATATAGAGATGGAATATAAAGAATAGATCATTGTGTAACATCTATCTGTAAAGGGGATCCAGATGACTTTATATTATTTATATTAACCCTCTGGAATATCTGATTTAAGTAAGAGACAATACGTATCTGTGGAACTTGACGCTGAATCAGAAATATTCAATTCAGAAACTATATTTTTTGGCATTGAATGTTTTTACAAAGACTTCCTTGCAAATCGTAAAGCTTGACGGTATAAATATATTTAGAAGTGGTTTCTATACATTTATATTAATATACGAATCGATTATGGTAAATAAAATTTCTGTTTCCCTTTAAAAACGAATACGCGAGGAAATAAAATAATTGTGTCAAGGAAAACTAGTTTTTATACATTTTTAGTTGTCTGTATTAAAAAAAACACACACTCACTAACCTAACTTAGACAATTTAATGTAAATATCATTAATTTACCGCATATTTGTAAAGTTATGTTTTATTTACACAGAATGTTTTTTCAAACTGTAGTCTTTCAATCGCTACAGGTATTTTTCGTCTCTATAATTGAACAACTCGTTGTCAACAGAGCCTTTTAGGAATATACCAAATGGAGCGTCATAACGATAAATATCTTTACAAATATCGCTTGGACCTAATTAGGACTAACTGGACTGGCCTGCCGGTCTGTTGCCAGCCACTGACAAGACTATACTTTACTCAAAGAATATCATTGGCTGTTAAGCAAACAGGAAGCGAGTTATTCCTACCGAGTGGAACCTGTAGTATAAGTACCGTTCTAATGACACTTCCTTTGAAACGCCGCTATGACGTGAACGCTAGGAAATTGCTAAAGAAAATTACTATTGTGGAACTATAAAACGTTTTTACTGTTTAGCTTCATGGTTATTACGTAAGAGTGAGAGAAATGACTTTTTTAATATCGTCAAGATTTCAAACATAATCGATAACTAGTCTACCATTTTGGCTTGCTATTTTGTTTTGCTGAATAATAAAAGTTTAATGGCAAGCAAATAATGTCATTAAGAGATAATCGATAGCAAATGAGAGATGTTCAATAGAAAGAACTAAAACAATAAGGTTCTTATGGGGATTTTACACATATGCATGTATATCACATGTGCATACGCGTAAAGTACCTTTAACATAATTTTTGAACCTATTTATATGTATATGGTATACGACGTCATAAAAAAATCATATGACAAAACGTGGCACTCTTCTCGAGATTTTGAATACGTAGTTGATTCTGGATCATAACAGATTACACCCAGTAAAAAGTCCACCGCTCGCACTAATTTTAAAATATACCATTATAAATCAGCCACTGCGTCAGCGTTGCACTTACCTTGTTACTTTAAACCTTGCCCAACGACGTCTCTAATAAGGAGAAACAAAAAAGTGCCTTTTTTATTTCCATTTACAAGGTGAAAGAAACTACGGTCCGCTCGGCGCTTTTTGTCTCGCTGCTCTTGTTAGGAGGGCAATAAAGGGAAATACTTTTTTGTTATTCATGAGCAGTGATCATTGAGGATTATTTGTGAGAGATACAAAAACACTCCTTGTTTACACGGCGCGTCGCGTGAGTTATCAAAAACGATATTTACCTGTTTCTTACAGACTCCTAATTCTCGTATGCTGAAATTTAAAAAATTAGAGGAGGAGGAAGGGAGGGGAGAGAGAGAAAAAAGGGGAGGAAGAGGATGGTCTACCGGACATCTTTCTCGCCGGACGAAACGTGAAAACAGAAACACTTCCGCTTTAAGCCAATTTCTGCAAGGTCGTGGTACTTATCCGGTTCGAGCCGGCCCATTCAACTACAGGAGCAGCTGCATGACTGTACCACCGTAAATACCTATAAATAGCGTAAATACCAATTTACCTTATACAACAAGGCGGGATTAATCTAGCTAGATTTAAGAACAAAGTAGCAAACATTTTTTTCGTTTAACAATATTAGAAAGGATTGATAAAACTTGCAACACTAAAAGAAAGACTTGATGCTGCAGATGTCCATGAGCGGCAACATCCGCTTACCATCTGGTGCGCCACTTGCTCGTTTGCCTCCTAGTCCCGATAAAGAAAGAAAACTTTTCATTCCTGCATTAGCCATTAGGCATTGCAATAAATAACTACTACCCACTGGCTATTAAGTACTATTAATAAATTTAACACCAATAAGATCCTAATTAATTTCTGTAATTGAATTATTTACTTTTTTATATTAAGGTCAATACAGTACCAGTGTATACAACGTATACAGACGAGTAAGCCGCATTTTATGCTTCGATTGTAACCGAAGCATAAACAATAAGTATTTTTCGTTCTCGATTTCAAACGTATAATTATTCTAGATTTGATTTAACAATATTATGTGAGACCGTGAAAGGACTAAGTTTTTGTAATTGTAAAGCTGATCTTAAAGGATCGTTAGCGGTTTTTAGTTTTGATTTAAAAAATAAGAAATTTGCATTTATTTAAGAAAGAAAATAAAAAATTATAAAAAATAGAATGAATGTTATAACTGATATAGAAACGATAAAGGATTTAACTTATAAAATTATTCATTTTAACTCTATTTTAACTTTAGTCGCAGGTGTATAACAAGTCAATTACAGAAAATCGCATCTTAATTAGTCAAACAGTTTTAAAGGTAAATGAGAACATTAGATAGAATACAAACAACATCTCGCCTTAAATGATAAAGGTATGTATATGTCTTGACTTCAAAAAGTATGTAAAAAATTAAAAAACCTTACATCTTAAAATATTTTTTTTTATTTAAACTTATAAAGATTTCGCCTTTCCTTGAAAATATTTCTTACTAAAAGTGGCAACCTTAATGAACAGGAGGGAATGCCACGAGCGTTTCATTAATTTTTTACTAATTAAAGTTTTCTGCATGTTTTGAATTTTCCCTCTTATTTAGTTCACACAGACGACACCAAGTTTATTTTACATTAATTAAAAAACAACTCTTCGTTGTAGAAATAACTTTTCTGTTTATTTTTAACTACCAGGAGGAGGGTAATGCGTAGCACTGCACTATGCTCGCCATCCAAAGACATAAGATAGTAAGTATCTATTGCCAGAAATACATCCCTATAACCGGTAATCTTATTACGCATTTTCGTATAACGCGATTTCGACCCCTCGTACAGGTTATTCCCCCTTATAACGCGGGGATTTCCCACGTTATACTTCTGTAATATGAAATTTATAATGATTTGTACAGTTCATAATTAGTTTCGCGTACCTTTGCAACCGGAACCAATGTACCGTGTTATAGGGTGGATTGCTGTATTTCTTTTCTTCAGTGCCTACAGTGAACTATATGTTTAATTAATACGCAATTATATTAATGCGTACTTATGTAGATAATTAACAACCAGGCACAGAACAACTAATTTTGCTCATCGCACAAATGTTTTTCCTGAATGGAAATTGAGCCCACGACATTCGGCCTTGCAGTCAGTAGCACTAACCATTACACTAACGAGCCAAAAGTATTAATAAAATGGACCATTGTATAAATATTATAAAGGATAATAATACATGAAATAATACTTTTAACAGATTTATGTCTTATTCATAAAAATGCTTATCAAAGGTTTAAACATTCATTAGTTAAAGCGCTATAAATTTATGAAACGTTCGTTTTCTTTTTTTTTATTGTTTATTCATAAACCTTCCATAACTAATGTCATTAGTATTCGTTCATGCATCACATTGAAATCAGTCAGCAAATCATGCGGAATTATTACATTATCATTAACATTGTAAATTGTCCATTTAAAGAATATTTCTTTCTTAACTAATCAGCTGTTAGTCATCTTATACCTTATAAAATCAACTCTCTATAGCTGATTAGCTAATTAGATTGCTTATATCACTTTAAAATAGGGTTCTAGCTTCTATATCTTTATAATAGGTTTACAAAACGGGTTAGTGCTAAAACGTTATTTTGAATAAACATTTTTGATAATTTTATTCTAGCGAGTCTTGTGTGTTGCGTTATGACTTTTTATGGAGAAGACGGTTAGGGTTTATTATTACAACCAACATTTTCTTATCTCTCGCATTTCGAATCAACTCAGTTTTCTCAGAATAGAACGTGAAAGCATCCATACTTGTAAAGAAAGTGAATTATCCGCCACATCCATCTACACTCAGTCCTCAGAATACCTTTTTCCTAAGACATTAAACATGAGATTGACGCCAGATTAACTACATCGGAACAAAATACTCCGTCAAAGAAATTAACGAGTCCCACCAGCCATGGTCCAAGACGACCGGCTCTATAATCGTCATCAAATTATCAAACATGGCAATAAAACAACCCAACTAAGGAGCCATTATAGCTAGAAGTGATTATTCTATTACTAGCAATAGAAGATATAAAAAATTATCAGTTTATAAGAAAATTAATAAACATAGGTTTACATTTACATTTTTCGTCCGTAAATCAGCTTTTCTTTTGTAAATGAATAAATTAAATTTACCTAATTAGAATTTTTCGAAATAGTTTTGCTTATATGGTCTTCTTGTCGTCCATAAAAACTTTTTCTCAGGTATATCTCAAATATAGTGACGAAACAAGCCGTATTATAAGCGATACAATTGTCGACTACATACCAAGCCATGCAATAATTCGCACATGAGTTCAAAACTAATTGGCACAGCGCTACGTTATCACCATAAATGTAAGATGGTTTATCTTTTACGTCATACCAACCTTTTATAGACTACCGCCCCCTTTTACATAAGAGTTAATTATATCAATTTTATATGTCTGTCTGTTATCTATCAATAATAAGAAAATAAAAATTAATTCTCTTTCTCCAATCAACGAGAGCCGCAGCGCCTACTAGAGGGCGGTATAAATAATAATATAAAAAGTATAAATCGTAATTGAATGTATAATACTGCTACTGTCATTTTTAAATTTAGAATTTTATTTAATGGCGTAGGTGAGCAAAAGAGCAGACGGATCACCTGATAGAAAGCAATACCACTCCCCATGGACATTAGCAATATCGAACATTTGCAAAACGTTGCTGGCCTTTAAGGTGGGAATTTTTGGAAGGGAAGGGCAGAAAAGAGGAGAGGGAGGCAAAAAAGGAAGGAGGAGGCAGAAAGGTGCGCCAATGGCCAGCTCATTCATCGGACGAAATGCGAAAGTACGAACACTTCCACCTCACGTCGATGTTCTACGAAGTCGTACTTCTCTACTTATTAGGTTACCAATAACTGGAGCTGCCGCATGGCTTTACCATCGTAATGGTATTGGCTTGTTAAGACAATACTCATAACATCTCTATGTAAAGCTTTGTTGACAAAGTTCGACAAACTCCATGACCCAATAGTTTATTTAGGACGAATATTACTTTACGAACGAACGCTATAAGTGTTACCTAGCTATCTCAAGAACTGAAGAATGTGATATTACATATGTATATATATGTGTGTGTGTGTGTGTGTGTATATATATATATATATATACTCTCTATTATACACATCTGACGCA
>DWHO01004877.1:0-10713 GCA_018247575.1 Eurytides lysithous rurik | reverse complement strand
CGTGGGGTCTATCCAATTCGTGGAAACTAGCATTTCCACGGATTAGGCGATCCGATGAAGCTTTATAGAGCCGCATAAGCCAAAAGCGTCAACGTCAGTTAAGATAAGATATTTTGCATTTTGTGCTACTCTGGTTTGTAGGGCAATGTTTGCCGCGTAATTACTGGGTATAGAGAAACCTATCAACACCTACAAGATTGTCTCTTATAGGCTTAGGTGTTGAACGCAACCCACAGCTAAGCAACTTTTTACACTTGTATAAATACTGTGTGGCAATTTGTTTTGGGCAAGTGTGTCATTTGTCATCATTTCCTAAAATAATAATAATTATAGAATCTATCGAGCCGTTATGAATGATCTGAAAAGGTATGTCGTGAGTTAAATATTAAGATGGTTACCTTATTATCATAACAAAATGCTTAGTAACCATGTATCACCAGTACATGGTGTGGTATAGCCAAAAATTAAAGCTTTTGATTGAATTACTATACCTCACTGTGTTACATTTAAAAAGCACATGATTTTTAAAATGTCATATTTGTGATTTGACTTATGAATGTTAACTCTATCTTATATTGTTGATGGTTGATGGTTTGAATGTTAAAATTAATATATTTATTTAAAAAAATATCAAAATCTTACTTTTCTGCGCCTATACGGGCAAAATGTTATCCATTCTCGAATTAGTGTAAAATATGTAAAGTCGTGATTCTCTTTCTGCTTCAACAATACGAAATAGAAACTTTATTATTATCAGTTGTGTACTATCCTCGGTAGTATAGTGGTAAGTATCCCCGCCTGTCACGCGGGAGACCGGGGTTCGATTCCCCGCCGGGGAGATAAGTTTTTGTACATTATTATTTTTGGTAGTTTTATTTATAAAGCTTGGAGGGTTTTATTCTTCTTTATATCATGGAAATTTATTGCAGAGTTTGCCTGGGACAGGACCAAGCTGTTTTGTCAGTTATTTTACCCACAAGCGGTAAAGCCTCATTATTTTTGTAATATTTTCGAAGAAATTACTTGTTGTTGAGATGATGGTCGCCAAGTTATTTGGCAATCATATAAAATAGGAGTAATTAAAATAATATAAAATTGTATAATTATTAACCTAATGAAAAACGATTATTTGTCTGGTGTCAAATTTCTTTAATATTGCTATTAAGACATTGTATCTGTCGTAAAATACATTTAATCGATGTCGTATGTTGAATGATGTTTGTTTTTTTAATATATGCCTCTCTGTAGACTTCCTTCAGAGTACCGAACCTGTGCAAATGCTTAGCTGTAGTCAGCCCCGGATCTTCAATTTTTTTTAGGTGGAGCAAAAACTGAAAAATGCCTCCCCCGCCCACTAATATTTATTTTTACCTTTATCATCTTCATAATTTCAGCTATCAGATGAGTGATTACTACTAAGTGATTGACTAAGTGATTGACTAAGTGATGGACATAGGCTTTCAGAAAATAATGTGTCCATCGCTGTTCTTTCTGTGTTAAGCCTATTTATTTATTTATTTATTTGTGAATTTGGCCGCCCTCTGAATTTGCCACCCGGGGCATAAGCCCCGGCTTGCCCCCCCCCCACCTAGATCCGGGTCTGGCTATAGTTTCCAGTACTTAACCTTTTGTATATGGAGGGAGTAGGCGGACAAACGATACAATAAAACGGAAACAGTAACCGCTGCTCATTCTCTGGACACTCGCTGGACGTTTGCATCATCGAACGATATGCAAATGCGCTGCCGGCCTTTAAGGTGGGGATTTTTAAAGGGAAAGGCAGGGTAGGAGATGGATAGAGGAGGAAGGTGGGTGGGCATCGGCCACCTTACTCGCTCATCAGTTTTCTGTGAGATCATGTTGATAAGAACCACGGTTTGATCCAGTCCATTTAGCGACAGCGAGAACTGCTGCGTGGCTCTATCACCGTTATAGCTTAATTACCTTGGTTATAACGTCTACTTTACTACTAAGATTGGTTATAACGTCCATTCGGTCTTCTATGGACTCCTTGTCTTCCATCGTGCTTGCAAAGACTGAACAACTGAAAACATTAGTCATTGACCTAGAACATTTTTCCATTAGGAATCCCATAGAGAAGTGAATCTGTATGTAACGATAAGACCTAGAATATTAAGTTCTATTAAAACTCAATATTCTTCCTCGATTAGTTCTTAATAACCTAGGTTCTATTTTAATATTTGCTTTAAAGTAAATACAGTATATATATGAAAACAAAATACAATGAGACAATGGACAACAGAATTTTGCAAAGAACATTTATGATAGCAAAAAATATGGTTCAAAATAGAAATCCACAAAAACGGAATTACGCAAAACGTAATATTATCACTTCGTTAATTATAGTCATATGTAAATCACTGATAGATTTAGATTGGGAAGGCTTGGCTGGTTTCAACTTTGAGGCGGTAATCCCCTTTTTAGAATTTCACATAAACTCACCGCTTAATAAGTTCTGGCAAGCAGTGGCGGCATCATTCCCGCAACGCTTAAATTTAAAAATAAATTATTCGGGAATTATGTGCTAATTAAGATTTAAAAAATTTACTCCTTAGTAGGGCAATCCGTGGAAATGCTAGTTTCCACGAATTGGATAGACCCCACGCCCTGCGTGTTGTGTCAGAATTTTAAATAACTTACAATTGCTTGGGACTGTCAGCTACGGTCAATCGGGGCTGGTGTGTGGACCTGGACCTCAATTGACGTTGACTGATGTATGTTAAGCGGAACGGGAGGCGGCGAGAACCGCCCTGGAACCCGGTAGTATTTAGTTTACACGGTGTGAGTGTTTCGCGGTGTTCGAAGGCGAACTCTCCCTATCGTGTTGGTATTATTAACATGTTCCCTACTGGTTATGGGAGTAGGGAGTGCTAACGGGACCTCCGACGGATGGTCCTGATCTCTGTCGATCCCCCCTACGACCGGGTCGAGGAGGGCGTTACGCGGGCGACGACTCAGCACTGACGCGCTCGGATCTGGTTGGTAGTTTACCACCAGGGGGTTAGGATGATGTTCTGATTTTTCGAAAAATCGGGTTAGCAGTTGGTGAAAGTGCTCGCACAGCGTCGGCAGTCTGCAATCACTATACAGGTCGACGTTGCGCTGGTACCAAACTGCTCCGGTTGCGGAGCGGATGAATTTATTTTGTATCACCTGAAGGCTGTGCAGGTGTTTCGGATTGACATGAGCAAATGACTGACAAACGTACGACATTATGGGCCGGACGCAGGCTTTGTAAAGGAGTAGTTTATGTCTTAGGGACATTTTGCTCGATGAGTTAGTTAGTCAGGTAGTAAAGACGGCCACATACGTAGGCAGCTTTGTTCCTGACGGCCTTAATGTGTTGTTTGAAGGACATTTTGGCGTCGAAAGTGTCGCCGAGGTACTTGACCTCCTTTTTCCATGGAATAGGTTGGTCGTAAAGAGTGATCTGACCCAGTCGTCTGCGCTCGCGGGCATGGTTAGGGGAGCCTATGGTGGGTTTGTTGAGTGCGATAGCTCGGGTGAAGAGTATAGCCACACTATTCTCCGGATTGACGTCAATTCTCCAGGTGTGAAACCATTCGCCAAGGCGATTGGCGGCACTTTGGAGTCTGATTACGATACGGGCAGGTAGTCTGTCCGTGAAATAGAGGGCAGTGTCGTCCGCGAAAAGCGCGAGTTCCACTTGAGGGTCTCTGGGGATGTCGTTCGTATAGAGCGAGAACAGGGGGGTGGGGAGGACAGAGCCTTGAGGGACTCCTGCCCTGAGGGGGTGGGTGGAGGATAGGAGGCCCTCTAGTCGATACCGGAAGGTACGGTTCGTCAGGTAGGCTCGAATGGTGTACACGAGTCTATCTGGCACATTAAATGTGAACAGCTTGTAGATCAAGCCGCTGTGCCAGACTCTGTCGAATGGCTTAGCGATATCGTAGAACAGGGCGCCTGTGGTGGAGGCGCGATGCTGGTTCAGGCCTTTCAGGATATGTTCCGTCAGGCGGTGAGCTTGGAGTGGGCACGAGTGTTCTGGTCTAAAACCGAACTGCTCGTTTGGGATGATGTTATGGGAGAAGACGTGGTCTTTTAACCTTTTTAGTATTGCCCGCTTATACAGTTTCCCCAGACTGGACTGAGTAGACTTAGGGGCCGGTAGCTGGTAGGGAGGTTTCTGGGCTTATTCGGCTTGTGTGTGTAATACCGATGACTGTGGCTTCCTTCCAGGCGTCCGGGAAGGAGCAGCTGGAGAGGAGCGCATTAAAGATGGCCGCCAGCAAGCAGACAATCGGGCCAGGAAGATTTTTGAGGACTTTATTACTGATATTGTCCGGCCCCGGGGCCGAGCGTGGCTTTAGATTATTGATATAGCCCTTGACCTCTGCGTGGGTCACAAGGCTGAGGTTTCCCTGCTGGTGGTAGCGCTGCCCTATGTTTGACTTCGCGATCCACCTTCGCAAGGTGGATTGGCTCGAATGAATGATGCTATAGTACCGTTAGGTTACATCATAGGCTCCCAACGGGGTTGCTCCTCAGTGGGCGCTGGAGCTTTTCTTGGGAACAATTAGAGAGAGAGAGAGAAAGAGATAGAGAATCCATTTTTAACTTGTGATTATTAGTATAGTACTACAGTTATAATTATTAAATGAGTATAATAGACAGAGACACCAGTTTTGTTTCAGTATAAATAACTGTTATGTAAATGGTGGGGAAATTTTTTCTTGTAAAGGGGGTGGTAGTCCACGAATGGTTGGGTACCGATCCTTACTTAATATTATAAATCTGAATGTGTATCTGGTTGTTTATCCTTTATTTACGTTGCCACGGCGAAATGGATCAATACGATTTTTGCAATTCCTGTGACGGAGAGTTACCACATTTTATAACTAGGAAAATTATTTGGAAACAATATCGATGCGCGCGCGAGCACTGCCAAGTATTGAAAGAGTGTAAGTGACATATAGAGTCTGTACGTTATAGATTTGTGTGCGAATGACTTACAATCTCTATTAAAATATGTTATTTCTCCCATACGGGGACTGATTGATTACTATCATGAAATTGATGTGTATAGAAGAAGTACTTAAGTTACTATTTCTTATGCCGTTTTCATTGAATCATGCAGATTGTCATATTTCACATTTTTGTTATCGCCATCAAGTGCCCTATAAACATGCATTATTAGATTGTCCGTAACAAGAAATAATAATATGCAGTATGTGAATATTTGTAGGCAAATGAACGTCTTAGTATATTCGTGATATACGTATTTAATAAACCGATATCCCAACAAAGACAAAAGAAAGCAGAAGAATTAACAAACTTGGCAAGAGGAACAGACATACAGGACCGAGTTGGCGCCGGACAAATCATACTTACAATCGTTTCACATGCAGTATATGTATGAAGAGCCAAAATTCTATATAGCTACGAGTTATAAATCTATATGAAATAAATGAACAGACAAATTTAGTTTAATTATATGAACTATATAGAGGCTTTTGTTATTTTTTAAAATATATAAAATTTTAAATATAAAAATTAGTGGCATTCAAACCTTAAATGCACCCGCCGTGACTCTATATGACAATATAGTATACAACTTCTATATTTTCCTATCATACAATATCAATCATATATCCTGCTACATTTTTATTAAAATCTATATAGATAGATGGAATGAATACACCCAGCATTCGTTTCTTAAGTAAATGTCGATTTCCTAAGTTGTATTAATTTACTAGCTGATCATTTTTTATAGATACCTTAAAAACAGCATCGAACTTAAGATTAAGTAAGAGAAACTCCCCTATTCATCAACATAACTCATTTTTTTTTTTGGCTACTCTTAAATTTTAACATAAATCATTGTTATAATTTGATTAAAGTACTTCATTAGACTTTTTGTTATTAATGATAAGTATCTTTTCGCATCCATTAAAAACAGATTGATTATTTTGACCGAAGAAAGATTAATATCTAAGAAAGATGTATATTCAATAAATTAGAATTTAATAATAATCTAAATTAATATATTAAGTTTGATTATCATTAATAAAATGATACAAGAACAAATTAAACTTCCCAAAACGTCAAATTCATTAAAAATATATGTAAAATTAAAGCAAAAATTGAAATTTTAAGGTACAAAATGGTATATCTCAAACGGCATTTTCAAATACGTCGTTTTCGTAATATTGCAGAAACTCTGTGGTTTCGAGACCGATTCCTTTATTTTAATATGTCCGAGTTTTGGAAGCATTAAGTCCCTACCGATTTTCATAAGACAAAGATAAATTTGAAATTGGTTAATCAAGAAGTAAGATAAATATAGAATTACGATACAACTAATGACAGCAAAACAAATTTATACTGCTGATTTATGTTATCGTTGCACTGTTGTTATTACAGTATAATATTGTTTTTTATTATAAGCAATCCCATGAATTATAATTATTTGCCTTATATTAGAAATGTTAGAATAGCTTGTGTAATAACGTCTTAATACTTTATATTACATTCTTTGAAGCCTTGGTCAATTAGTCTTGATGAACATTTTATTCTCTTAGACCAGAGATTTATAACTTTTTTTTCGCGTAGACCACTCTCAAAATTTTAGTGGATTCGGTGAACCGCCTGCTGCTTTTCTACCATATTGCCGAAACTCGTCAAAAAACGTGAAGATTAGGTCTAATCACGTCACCAGTATCCCGTGGACCCCCTGGAGTCCACCTATAGCACTTGTAGCACTTACACAGTCTTAGATTAATCTTTACAGTAAGCCCAAATCTCACGAGTAGCAAAAATACAATGATTTGGTATAATGATAAGAAAATCGAAAAATAATATTGTAATCCGGTATTCTAACATGACACATATTTTAGTTTTTCTTGAACTTTTTCTGGGTGTCATCTCAAATTGAGCTTTGAGTCTTCTATACTATACTATTCGTTTACTATAATAAAATCATATAAGTGATGTCTGTAGTTTTGTTACTAAGAATACTTAAATACTCGAGAACAGCTGATCTAATGCATAAACAAAATTACATCATCATATACCTACTTCTTTAGCTTCAGAATAAAATTTTTCGATGAAGCTTTACAGAGCCGCATAGGCTAAAAGCGTCAACGTCAGTTAAGATAAGATAAGATAATAAAATTTTGTTTTCGTCGACCAGTTTAGTAGTTTTTGGGGTATTTACGTAAAACGGCAGTACATAACTTCAACTGGCATAAAATAAAACCAAAACATTTATACTATCATTATTGTTGCTATATGGCTGTTAAAGTTAACACGAAATGTTGATGAACATTTGTTAAACCAACTTTTTCAACTTTGTGACATGTTTTTATTCAATTATTTCCAAAACTATCGTAGGCTGGTGTAACTAGTTTTATTATAGTTTAATAAAATAGTAAACATTAGGCATACGGCTATGATAAAAAAAAACAATTCGAAAAAGCGTATTCTTAATTAAAATAAGTGGTAGCCCAGATGTATTGATTCCCGTTAAGTAATTGTACAACGTTCATTAGCGACTAACGCCGGATAATCAAGTTAGCTAGTCACGAGTGATTAATAGCCTGTGAATGTGTTTAATGCGTTTATGTTATCATAAACGACAGCTTTATGGAAGCATAAAAATATAATATGTGTGTACAAAATATGTTTATTGGCGTACCGTTTTTGGATTTAGTTTCTTTAATTAACCTACGAGTAACGAGGAAACAAAAAGAATATTATTACTTTTATTTTTAAGTTGATACTATGAATATATTAAATGTGATAAAGGTTATAAATATTAATAACCTTTGTAAGTTTTCACATTGTGTTAGTACAGTATCAATTTTCATTAATTTATTAATAAAATAATTTAAATCAATTTCGTTACGATTTTGTGATCATTATAAAACAGATGTTAAACAAGTTTAATAACATCGATTGATCATCAATTGGAGTTATATCTAACGAAATTTCCTTAATTTCATGAGAGGATGAAAGCTATTGAAAGTTTTAGCATCTTCCAAGTCTCATTGTCCCCTGTTTGCCTTCTAATAAAAGTTTACATAAAATTTGAATAAAACTGGTTTGTTTTCAATTACCTCCCCAATTTGCATTGAAATCGCCTCGCGGCGTTTGAGGGCTATTTAGCTGTGATATTTTATTTAATATTTAATGAGAGTTTAATTTGAAAGTTCATAATAATCTAAATCAAATAAATTCTGATTTCAAAAAATGAAAAAATGCTCGTAGTCAATCTAAAGATTTTGTTATTCACTTTAGGCTTGATTTTATCTTTCATTAATATTAACGAGAGATAAAATGACATGGTGGTAGTTTTTGACAGGTTCACGATTTTTATATACAAGTATGTCATGTATTTTTTTATAACGATGTGTTTTTTTTAATGCTCTCAAATTGGGATTGGAATGGATTCAATTTTTTCTTGTTAATTTTTTGTTTTATGTTAATTTTTATGTAAGTGGTCAATCGTATATTGTTTGATGTGTGATACATTTTCAAGGATTAATTTATTAATGCATTGATGTCCCTGAAAATGCAACCATCGGTTTAACCTCACAAAGCCATTAAGATGCAATCTAAACTTTTGCACGCGAACTTATTAACGGCTGTCGACTTTCATATGTTATAAATATTCACAGGGCTGGTGTTTCTGGGCCAGAATTGCTTTTTAAATATACACGATATAAGACAAAAAATAATAACCATTAATTTTATAAATTCATTTGAAACAAGTAAATATGCAAAATATTTACTTGTTTCAAGTTTACTTTTCTAAGTTAAATTTAAGAAAGATACAAAGTTAAAAAAAGTTTAATTATAATTGTATATGTGTTACAATACATACATAAATTTATCAAAGTGTTATATAACACATTGATAAATTTAAATTTTACTTATTATTAAAAAAAGTATAAGTAGTAAGTATTTGGTATAACTTCGACAAGTTTAAAATTGGGGGCACAATATTTAACTAGTCTGGTGTATTGTGGTGTTTGTGTGGATTGTTGGTGGTTGGTGCTCCTGACTATAAAGCCGAAGGTAGATTCGATCCCCACTCAGGACAAATATTTGTGTGATGCACAGAAGTATTTGTTCTGTGTTTGGGTGTTTAATATCTAAATAAGTGCACATTTAAAATATTTAGGTCTATTAGTTGTCTGGTTAACATAGTACAGGCTCTGCCTAGTTTGAGATCAGACAGTTGTGTGTGAGATGTCCCGTGGTATTATTATTATTATTACTTAGCATTTTTGTTTTTATTTTAATCATCTGACACGATTTATCGAATACTTTTAACGAAGTTACGATCACTCACACGAAGTAAAGTGTTAGCCGTTTTATGTCATTCTTGACCCAGGCTACCGTCATTTTATTTATTTTTTATTTTATAAGTAAAAATCGATCAGTATCACACAAAGATTGAAATAAAATACTATTTCTTTAAATGGTTTTTTATTGTTCCTTATATTTGTTTTATGCAGTGTCTATTTACTGAAAGGTTTATGACAAATGTGCTATACATTTAAACACATTTTCGCCCTCTTTTATAATCTCACTGGAACATAGTAATAAGAAACGGTCTTCGCAAATGATAGTTGTGGTTGCAAGCGACGCATTTTTAAAAAAATTGTCAAAAATAATATAAAATCTTCATACTGATTACGTTTACAGTTGGCTTGAAGCTTAAATTTAGTGCGGAATTTAATTAATTTCAACACTTCGTCGTCCCTTTTCGTCCTCCGAAGTTGAACCCATAAAACCTATTGGACTTTCTCTGTCTAGCTGTAATTTTGTATTCTCTCAACGGGACCCTGCAATCATTTCTTCTCTACAAATATTGAGCCACTACTAAAACTCTGATAACTTTTGACTTAAATGTAAGTGTACTCTAATACAAGTGAGTAACTCTTATCGGTATATGTTTAACGAGAGTTCTTAAATGACATTTTTTGTATTTCTTTTCAATTTTTTGCAACATAAATATCACCAAAACTGGCTACCATTAAAAGGAAATGAATGTTAATTTTAACAATACTGTATGACAATTACATTTTTATTATAGAACAAATAAATTAATCTGTGCATATACGAATCCATAATATACTTTTTTTACTTTTTGCTTGCTTGGGACTTAAGGTCCATCCTTAAGTCCCAAGCAACCATTTGTAAGTTTAAGTCTGAACAAGAATTTGTCTGAGTGCGGAATTTAACTTTCAAAGTTTGGCAATTTTATTGTTTTTGTTTTTTTTTCGGAATAAGAGTTCTCCTGTGTCAGAAAAAAAAATAAAGGAGGAGTTAGAGGACAGAGTAAGAGTGAAGGAGGGGAATGAGAGAGGGAAGAAAAGATGGAAGGGAATGAGCCACCAGCCACATCACTCACCGGACGAAACGCGGAAGCAGAAACACTTCCACTTTACGCCGATTTTCTATGAGGTCGTACGGTACTTATCCTGTTCGAGCCGGTCCATTCAGCAGCGGGTGCATCTGCGTAGCTCTACCACCGTTTTGATATAAATAAGACCATCAAAAATATTTAATACATTTCTCTTCTTCTTCTTTCTCCTGCCCTTATCCCACTAGGTGGGGTCGGCACAACACGTATTTTTCTTCCATACTTCTCTATCAGCCGTCATCTCCTCAGTCACATCTTTCACACTCATGTCTTTATTCACGCAATCCATCCACACTTTC
>DWHO01004876.1:0-10714 GCA_018247575.1 Eurytides lysithous rurik | reverse complement strand
TTTGCATACAATCAATGTCTTTTTTTACACGGTTTTTTCTGGAACCAATCTACCGTGTAAAAACAGAATTAGGTGTACTTAATTTTGTGTAAAAAGAAATTTGAAACAAAACATTGTGAAGCTTCGGTTCTCACGTTCGCTCTGCATTCATTTCATATTAGTAGATAAAAAGCTGGCTGAAAAAGCTCTAGATGCTACGTAGGCATTGGATGTTCCCTGCTTACTCGTTTTGACACCTGACAATGCATATAGCTTATTAAGCAAGCATGCACGCTGGCCAGTTCATTTATACATGATACGCCAATTGTGTATATGATAGAATAATTAGGCTATGAATAAAAGATTCAGATGTTACGTTAGACCATAATGCGTTAGGAAAAGTGGAGACATCTCTTCCTGAACCCAATTCCGTGAAAATATTGATGAATAGGTACACAGTTGTAATTTAGACTAATGTCAAATAAAGGAAATACAATTTTTTAACAATTAACAAATGACATTGATATGTAAAATGGCGGCTATTTATGGTAACCCATCGATACTTATAAACTTTGACATCTGTTATCCATTTAAGAAGACACGAGACGCATTTTGAATTAATTAAATACGTGAAAAGAATGAACTGTATATATGAAACTCAGACTCATTGTCTCTTTGTTAAATACAATAAAAAATGTTAGATTATTATAAACTCTCAATACCGTAGAAATAAAAAAAATCACTCAACAAGTATGAACGTAATCAAAAGTGGTGATGTACCAGAACTTTCTAGAATAAATCTGCCGTTCAAATTAGCTATCAAATCTTAATCAATTGGTTCACGTAATGCACAAATTATAGCGTATAATCTGTTTTATTAAAAACAAAAGACATTAACGCCCGTAAACTCCTCATCTGTCGTTTTTTTTTTCATGGAAATAAGTAATTCGATTAAAAAAAAGAAATTTATTTTATCAAACTTATACAATATTAGCATTCCATGACCAATTTATAAAAAAGTGCATCTGATGATATATTGAACTTAAGCGGATGCTACATATAATACAATGCAATTGATTACATAAAATAAACTTTTGGTTTTAAATTTAAGTTTTCGTTTTGAATGAAATGTGTCTATGTTCACGTACACAATACATATAGTCCTCCCGAACGATTCCGGCCGAGGCGGCTGATCTACAAGAGATCAGCCAAGTGCGCAGGATATATTATAGTGCACAATCGTTCACGCAGACACAGATGCACTCTCTCTTCCTTTTACTCTTATAGCCCGATGGGACGGATAACCGAACAGTATACAATGCATGTACATATCTTATGATTAGCTATAACTTTACTCACCTGGGATTTGAGGATAATGTCATGGGCTTGCTGCCAGTGCTTGCAGAAGGAGTTGTAGCAGGCTTGCGGCTCATAGTCGTGGCGCGGGTCTAGAGACCTAGAGAGCTGCCGCGCCAGCGACAGGGACGTGTTACGAAGCCAGCTCATGGTGGACTTATTTCAGATCATGGCATCTGCAACAATATGAGCCTAATATAAAAATAAATCAATATTTAAAAAAAAAATATGTACATATAAATATATAGAGTTGAAAATAGAAATTAATTTTGGGACTTTATCACATTTTATTTGATTTTAAATTTTTACATATTTCGAACAGTTTACAGTGCTCATGTTTACGGGATAGACCTTAAAATTATACAATAACATATTTTTTCTTTGTAGAAATTACTAAATAAATAGACTAAGAGGGAGACCAAATGTAACTTTGTTAGGGCTTTTAATATTAAATATTTGCTTGATAGTTAAAATTCAACAAGGATTCATTATCTTTTAGCATTTAATGGTATTGTTGGTCCATTTGTGATATATTAAATAAGGGTATGAAGCGTTATCTTGCCATGTTATTAGTATTAATTCAAAAATTGTAAAATTAGATGAATTGAAAATTTCTGCCTTTTTGTAGACATTTCAAAGTAAAGCAATATTGTTATTAATGTGTAATCTAAAACTTATTCCTTTATAGGTTTTAGCATTGTTAAACTATTTAAGAAAATAATGTTAATATAACTGAAATATACATAATTTTAGACAAGAACAAATATGTAACATAATTTTAAATTGGAAATGTTACAGATGAAATAATGTGTACTAGAAACAGGTTCATAGAAGACCTAAAAAGCTTCGGTCAAAGTGGTTTGAATAAGCATTATTGTTGCCAGGTATCACTATTTGCAATGGCATATATCAAATCAAATTATGTTTATTCAAATAGGCCTTTACAAGCACTTTGAAATCGTCATTTTTACATTTTGTTCGTGAGAAAGCTACTACCGGCTCGGAATGCAGTTCTATTGAGAAGAGTCGGCGAGAAACACAACAGTTGCTCTTTTAAAATACCATTACAGTATGTTAAGCCTGAACACAGCGTAATAGCTATCCCATATACGAGTCAATCAATTAAGTTCCACGCATTTTGCTCTACTAGAAACTCCTGAACAATATAATAAGCTTTATGCAACAAAATATTCTTAATTTTAGTTTTAAAAATGGCCAAGTAGGTCTATGATATTTTGTGGAATTTTATTAAATATGCGTATACCAATGCCCATGAAGCATTATTTCACCTTTTGAAGACGAAATCAAGGTGTTACAATCAGATAAAATACTATGATATGTCTTAAGCATTTTAAGAATACCACTTTATCAATTTGTTATGTATAATTCTAATAAAAAAAATATTTTTTACGTTTAATTTTTTGTATTAAAATAAGTGAAAATTACAAAATATTTAGCAGGTTTTCATAACATATCTATTAATAAAGAGGCCAGTTCCTGTATAGAGTGGCGGTACTATCATACAAGCCCAAAAGCCCAGCTTGCCCCACTAAGGAGTAAAATTGATAAATCTTAATTAGCACATAATTCCCACAACACTCAAAATTAAAAAAAAATTATTCAGGAATTATGTGCTAATTACCATTGTCCCGCCACTGCCTGTATATTGTAATATTCCACAGTTATAGTCTATTGACTCCCATAGTTAACTGTTTTGTGCTAAAATACACAAATAATCACAGTGTTTAGATTCATTTTAGTTATATCCTAATATTTTAGCAATAAATGCAATTGAAAGGTTAAAGGGTGGTTGAGCTAATTGGAAAGGAAATATGAAAACATAAGAGGAGTTATCAAAATTAAAGTTGTCTAAATTGAGTTTATCTTAATTGTAACTAAAATTTTCCAACAATTATTTAAAAAAAAGACTATTGGTCTTGTTTGAATGGAATTCGATTTTTGATAGTTTCGTCCCAATTTTCTTTTTTAATTCCATAAGAAGTATCATAAGTCCTTTGCCTAATCCATAATTCATCAATTAATTACAAAGCAATGTGTAAAATGATTGACAATTGAACAAATGCATTTTTATATTATCATATTTATATAAATGTATAGATGTATGCACTATTGTAAGGGTATCTTAAAGAAAGTATTTTAAAACTTCTTCAAAATAATTGGAATTAATATTTAAAGATTTTTTTTAATAGTAAGACTCAACAGAACTCAGTTCTTTATATTCCAAATATCATGTATGGATGATATTTGGAAAAAATATAATTCCAGTATATATATTATACATGACACAATAAAAATTAGTAGATTTTTGGAGGCTATTGTGTTTAAGTTTTAAAAATATTGTATGTACATATTATTGAAAGAAATGTTCTATTACATTGTTAACATAATTATATACATTAATTTGTCTTTGTTTATTATGATTGTAATCATAAAAAGTCACGCATGACTACATATTTCTTTATTTTTTATTGTTGCTATGATTTAGAATTAGTCATAAGATATTGAAAGACAACATGAAATGTGTTGCATTACATGTTTTCATTTAAGATGTTATAAATAATAAATCTAATTTAGTAATTTAGAAATTAAAGAAGTGAAATAATAAAAAATAATTTATAATTTTATATATAATTATTATTTATAATTCTTAAATAGCAAGTAATAACCTACCTTCAAAGTTAATTTTATAAAAAAAATGATTATAATTATAACTCATTTTTTTATTTGATATCAAAACAAAACAGAGGCTAACTTTCACTATTGACATAATGGTAGCATTTGTGTTTGTTGCAAACTAATAGCATTGAAAAATCTGATATACTGTGAGAAAAAGCAAACAATACAATAGTATGAGTGAAACTACACAAAACACTTTGTGCAATAGCTAAATTAAAATGCGTTTCACTAAACAAAATGACAGTTTATGGTAATGATGGTATTTCCGACTTTAAACAAAAGTTGCACAATTCTATCGAACTTCAATGCATAATGAAAATGAGCTTGTACAATGTACATTGCATTCAAATGCATCGAAGTATTGAACCTTGACATTCAATCTATGCAACTTTTAAACATCTGTTTTGCTACAACAATAACAAAACGAAATAGAATTTAAAAATGAATAAAATGTTTTGGATAATATATAAAAAAATCTATGCGTACGGTCAGGAAGTTTCTTGAGTCGGAAATAGACACAACAGGCCACAAAATAAACCACTAAGGTTACATGATACGCAATACTTAGGAGACAATTATGTCACCCGCCACTTCAAGGTGCCTACATTTAAGAAACTTGACGTTTTTCACCAATTTTATTTCACTGTTATTTATGTTTTATAACTTCCACTTTATACACCAGAAACCATTGAAAAACGATTACGTTTAGCACAAAAAATGCAAAACAACCACGCACAAGCGTTGACAAGTGACATGACAACACTGACAATCTTATTTTGATGTTGCCTGTCTATAAAAACTTCACGCATTTTAGGAGCTTGACATTACTCCTCCTAAATAAGTTAGGTGGAAATAGGATTTGACAGGTTTTATTTAATTCTCTAATTAATGTTTATTGGATAAAATTTTCTAAGTCGCATTATGCGTAAACATTAGTAATATTATTTCTTCTCTTTTTAAAAATGATGTCAATGTAGCATGTTTACTATTAGATGGCGTTAGCAACATTTCTGGCGGTAATAGCTTTTGAAATGAAAGTCATTCATATTTCTGAATATTTTATCACGAAGATAATTCACGACGTTTGCTGATGTAAATGACCATAGTGGGTCTTATTTTTAAGTTTAAAAGAAACGTCTATAAAGTTTATTATACTTTTTTTTTTCTTTTTTTCAAGAGGTGGGCTATAACAAAGAATAAAGTCGTCGAATTATAGCATTTGTATCGGTCTCAATGGACAAAGCCATTGAATCAGGTTCTCGCTCGCATGAAAATGGCGTGAAATGGAAGTGTTTGTGCTTCCACGTTTCGTCCGGTAAGTGGCCCGGGAAAGGGAAAAGGGAGAATTGAATAAGCTGCGGTGGCAGGTGCGGTGTATGAAATATGTCTCGCGTACACAAAAGATGTTTAATTGTATCCTTATGTACCAATAATCATTTAAGTAATTTAATATTAATTGTTTAAGGATTTAATCAAACAAATCTTAAAATGGCAATATTTTGCATTCTTTAAACAGGGTACACACACCAAGTATGGGTTCATTAGAATACCTTTGATATATCTACTCACTGAGCATTTGGAGGAGTAATATATAGTAAACCGTCCAAACTGCAGCAACTTTGTTACCATACCACACGAAACACTGCCCGCGTTTGACCGCGTACAGGAATTTCTTTATTTATATTACCTTCGGGGGTAAGGCGAGCTCTAGCGCATCTGCCGGTGCGTAAGGCACCAGGCGACGATGGTATTCCGAATGCGGAGTGCAGGCAGTTCTTCGGAAAACTAATCGTAGCTTTAGCTATGCTTTTTAATTGCATACGGATGGGGTATTTTTTATTCGTGTGAAAAACCGGCCGGAGATTCGTTTTTTTTTTCGAACCTAGATTTCGTCGGCGAACGCGCTGTGACACGAAGTCATGCAGATGGCACCTGCACCACCGCCGTTAAGTGGTGGTAGCGTGTCTTCACGGGATCTATGAATCGTCACCCGGACTGCTTAATACGCGTATGGGGCGTCGAAATCTTGGGTACACATCCCGAGGGAGTGCTGAGTGGATTCCAAAAGCTATTACCAATGGATTGGAATGGCTTTTAATTTTTTCTAAATGTCTAAGCGATATTTCCTTGAAATATGTTAACAGCGTGGTGTAGGTCTCGATGCAAATCGGCATTACGTATAAGTAATAAGGAATATATTTTGCACCACTTGAAGTGTTTTAAGTGGGCTTGCATATGATATAAAATTTCGCCTTATTAGCTATAGTTCTTATATGGCTTTTGAATGTTAAAAGGTTGTCTAAGGTGACACCGAGATGTTATACTTTGTATTCCTATGAAATAGGTTGACCGAATAATTGTACAGGATGGAGTCTTTTTATAGGTGTTAAATGCACCATTGAAAAGGATCACCTTGCTATTTTCGAGGTTTACATGCATTCCTCCAGTTCCTGAACTATTCGCCAAGAGTGGTGAATGCAGACGGAAGGCGAATGCGTATCTGGGCTCTGCTGTGATCAGTCGCGAACAAAGCAGTATCGTCGGCGTTTAGAGCCAACCCGACCTTAGGTGTTTTTGTGATATCACTTGAATATAGCGAGAAGAGAGTCGCTGTGAGTACTGAATTGTGGAAGACCAGCTCTCAAGAATCGGCTTGAAAGGGAATTCTTGACTTTGATCCATAATCAACGGTTTGACAGGTAGGCTCGTATGGTGTGTACGAGTCTGTCTGGTAGTCCTAAGGAACTTGTATATTAAGCCGTTGTGCCAAACTTTATCAAAGGCTTTTACGACATAAAAGAGGGGTAAGCCTACGCGAGTTTTTGGTTTTGGAGGAGAGGAGAGGTTTTTTGGCAATTTGATAGTATGTGCTCTGTGATGCAGTGTACTTGGAAGACACTAGAGTTTTTAATTCTAAAGCCGAATTGCTGAATTGCTCATTTGGAACTAGATATAGGTTTTGAATGCATATTTTAATCCGGGCCAGAAAAAGGCATAGATCTTTCCTACTGAACCGAGGAGACTGATGGACCTGTAGTTTGATGCTACGTCTCTGTATTAACTTGGTTAAGGGATGCCGATGACACATACCTATATCCATCCATTTAGGGTGCAGCCGTCAAGGCGAGCATTAAATATGGCCACTAAAAGGCATATGAAGTGAGCGGAAAATTCGTGTTGCTGAAAGCGGATAAGGATGCATAACCAGCAAGCTACCGCCCGATAACGTTGCTGTCACACGTAGAGTTTTTCGGCCGCCTTTATCTACATATTCAACTTATACCGTAACGACATGTTTCACGCAGAGGCACTCCACTATGTTACAGCTGACCCTTCTACACCACCTTGCGTCCAAGACGATCTCGGGCATAAGACGGTTAAGCCTGAGACCGGACCGATATCGGATCGCAAACTCAATTGAACGGTTTCGCGCCATTGCACGTGCTTTCCCCTGATGGACTGCAGTATTACAGAGCTACTATTGTAAGCTCTTTTGAGTCAGTTTTGGGGAGCTCGGCGTTGACTTGACTCCCGCCGAGCAGTTGACAACGCCCAACAAGTTGCGTTCCTTTTGAGGGACTCATACCGATGTTTGCCGTGGCCACGTGAAGCTCTCATTGCAATCGAAGGCTGTAATTCCGTTGCCTATGGAGTTATGAAGTAAATGGCGAGTCTTGGCGCACATTGACCAAGGGTTGGTGTGTCTCCTGAGACGTTGGTAATGGGGTATTGACTTCGAGACCCGCAACCTGCATTTTTGCCGTCTGCGGCAGTGTAAACGCCCCTTCGTTCGATCAATTTTATAAATCATATTAGAGACTATATTTTTAATATTTTATAGATTACCATTTAGAAATGTGTCCTTAATAAAGGATCTCAAAGCTCTACTTAATGATCTAAATGAGATAGTAAAAACAGCTTATAAAAAATTGGCTCTATGTTTATTTATAGATTCTTAAGTGTTTAATACAGACGCATGTAACATCTTTTTTGTACATATGTACTTATATCATGACTAATTTATGGAATCCGTACCGGGATTCATTTAAGTGTTGGGTTTCGGTGTGATGGGAAGTGTTTCCAAATAAATGACTGGAAATGGGTAAATTGTACAAATCCAGGTGGACGAAGCCAACACCAAGTATTGTGACAAAATATTATTAATATAGAATGAACAATAAATTGAATGTTTTATTTATAAAAAAAGGCCTTTTACTTTACTGAGCGTCCTTCAGTTCGTGCACTGATGAAACGGTCCTCTAATTCCATACCGAATCCATCGCCATCCAAATGCGGTTATCCACTTATTTCGAACACCACAAGTATGTAATTTTCATAGTTGAAAGGTGTTTCGCTACCAATTCCCTTTTGCGGTTAGCCGATAGATTTAAAGCAGTAAATTGTTCACGCAGCAACCACTTTGTATTGTTGTTGTTATTGTATCGCAATAAAAGTACGGATTAAAAATAATACTCATTTATAACCTGTACTTTACAATTTGGCATGTGTAAAATTTGAAACATATCATTAAATTCCGTAACATGTTATTAACCCGACAAAATTTTTATACTTTTGTAAAACTCAGTGACAAACACACGGTAAATGCAATAAGCTTGTAACACCTCGATTTCGTCTCTAAAAGACGAAATAATCTTTTATGAGTCTGAATGGCATGTGTGTGTACGCATATATTATAAAATTCCACAAGAAATCTTGGATCTATCACTTGGGCTTTTAAAAACTAAAATTAGATGACTTTAGTTGATTGAATTTAGTTGATTGTATGTGGGATAATTATAACATTGTATTTAAGCTTAACACATTGTATTTTAATAGAGGAACTGTTGAGTTTCCCGCCTGTTCTACTAGTCTACTAAGCAGATTCCTAGCTCTATTTAGTAGAAACGCATTCCGAACCGATGGTAGCTTTTCACGAACTGAGATGTAAAAATGACAATTCAAATCTTGTTTTCTAAAAAATCTCAAAGTATATTAACTCAATCAGGCATTTATTTACAAGCTTGATTGAATAATTATATTTTAGTTTTTTTAGTTTTAAACAACAAATTCGTGTCTAAAGTTTTGTTTAGTAAAATCTCATACTGGGGCTGATTTAATCTACTAATCTCTAATTTAATCTACTTTTTAACCCCACAAAGGCACAATTTTGCATGTTCACCGCTAAAGAGAAACTTTTTATTTTGTCTCATCTTTTTGAAGGCACTCCCCTTGTTGCCACGATCGACACGATCGAAATTCTCAGCGTCGAATAACGACAACGAATCGAGCGACGGTAATTTACAAAGCGAAGGAACAGCTAAGTTGGCTCCAAAAGCTCGGTTTTATTAACAAATCAAGACAGTATTCCCGACTCACCACCTTCCGCTCTACAATCTCGAGTACGGCTACACGTGAGTGCTGCTTTCATCTTTAGGATGGGGCATCCGAATACCAGCTCCTTCCATTTGGCCGCAACTAACGTAGAGCTACTCGAATCATCGACGATACGGTCCATTCCGATCGAATCGATTCTTAGGACCAATGCAGAAACGTTTAATTTCTGTATGTGCCTAATTGAATATACCATATTGAGGGAAATTATTCGAAATAATACGCAGGTATAGCTGCAGAGCTGAATTTCACCACTACTCAACGGCGACAAACTGCCACATACCATCGCTTTAATTTTGACGACTGGCAATACATTGCCGTGCGTTGTTCACGACATGTTTACCCGGCACAAGCAACTCGTGAAATAAGTTATCGCGAGTGGTATTTTCGGACCAATACGACTAGGGTTCTTCAAAAAGAGAGAATCATGAGCCATTTGTAATCTTAAAATAAATTGAAAGGCAAAAAAATTAATCTGACTTTTGATGTTGCGAATGTTCATCGTGATCGCTTATCATCAGGTGAGCCGCTGGCTAGTTTACCTGATGCAACAGACAAAAAATGTTATTTTACACAATGCTGGGAAAGAAAAATAGATAAACGAAAAAGAAACATATTTATCTATTATTTTGTTTTATTAATGAAAAATGTACGATACAGAAATATAATTAAAATATCTATGGTATATTGGTGTTAATAAATCGATACGATAATTCCCAACGGGCTGAATGAGCTGGCAGAATTGATTGATTAAACTTCTTAACAGTGATACATATTTAATGGATAAACTCAAATGTATGTAATGTAAGAGAAGAATGTTAGTGAACTTTAACTTGAATCTTAAGCAACCTTTTTTTATTTGACTAGACAACTTTTTGATAACCGTGCAGATGTTAGGTCGTAGGTTCGATTCCCACCCGGGGAAAATATTTGTATGAACTACAAATATTTGTTTCGGATCTGGGCGTTTGTCCGCGTATGATTTATGTATGTAAAATGCTCTTGTAACACAAGACATTTTCTGTCTAACAATAGGGGCAGTGTTGTGAAAAAAAACAACGAAGCACTTGTTAAGATCTTTCTGTAGGTCAGAGATTGACCTTTTTGTCCTAAGTGAAATACTTTTGTTAGCTACATAGTTCCAAAGTATTTTGAACAACAGGAGTTCATAATTTTTGATGACCGTTTGGCGCAGTTGCTAAGCGACATTATTGGCTTCGGTGTCGTATGTCGTGGGTTCGATTCCCACCCGGGGCAAATATTTGTACGAACTACAAATATTTGTTTCGGA
>DWHO01004875.1:0-10715 GCA_018247575.1 Eurytides lysithous rurik | reverse complement strand
CCCCAAGGATTTCCAAGACGGGCGGTTTTGTGCTCTACGCATCCGTCGGCTTCCTGCGATCTTCACCAGATCGGCGGTCCACCTTGTTAATTCTCTATACAAATTTTAAATCGCGGTGTTCAGACAGATATTCGGGTGGCAATATAAGTCCTGAGGTTGTAAGTTGCTGACTGTTCAATCAACTTAGCTGACCGTCCTAACTTAAATAAAGTTAACGTCAATCTAAAACTACTGTCTTATTGGCTCGGACCGAGTGGGTGAACAGCGTCCAAGGCGTTCCAAGAGGAGGGACGCACGTTCTCCGAGACCTTCGAGGGGTCCGGATTGTGTGCCAAACAAATGGTAACATTTGGCAGAATTCTAGTACCACACGATATTATATATATATATTTTATTTAAACAAAACAAATACAATATATAAATCAATTAGCATCTAAAAAGGTTTATACCAATGCTAACACTAACAATAAATATAAATATAGAAAAGTTTTTACAAATGAGTGGATAAGTATGAAATAAAAACAAAAAGAACGTTACAAAAGTACCGTAAAATAACTAAAGTATAACAAAAGTAGCAATTTATAAATTATCTATGTAATTTTTTTTTAAATTTATGCTTAATATTATTGGGTGTAATTTTTTTTATTATGTCGGTTGGTAAATTATATATGAGCGAGTGAGGAAAGAGGTGGATTGAAAAAAACGGATTTTGTAGATTTGGAGATATTATGAGCAATAAAAAGACGCGGGAAGGATGTAAAGTGTGGTGTTTGAAGATGATTAGTTGTTTCGTTTCAAATATTAGTATTGAAAAGAGAGTGGTCGCCAAGCAAGTAAAATTATAAGGTAGTTGAAAGAACACTTTCCTATCAGTCGTGGTGCATTTAAAATGAGAGTTTGTTGAAGAAGAATGTTCGTGGTGCTCCGAAAATTATGAGATAGTTAATGGAAAGTGGTCGTGGTGTTTCTAAAATTAAGTAGTCGAAGGAGAGTGGTCGTGGTGCTTCTAAAATTAGGAAGTAGTCGAAAGAGAGTGGTCGTGATACTTCTAAAATTAGGAAGTAGTCGAAAGAGAGTGCTCGTGGTGCTTTTAAAATTAAGTAGTAGTTGAAGGAGAGTGGTCGTGATACTTCTAAAATTAGGAAGTAGTCGAAAGAGAGTGCTCGTGGTGCTTTTAAAATTAAGAAGTAGTTGAAGGAGAGTGGTCGTGATACTTCTAAAATTAGGAAGTAGTCGAAAAAGAGTGGTCGTGGGCTTCTTAAATTGTGAGGTAGTCGAAGGAGGGTGTTCATGGTGTTCCTAACTTAAATGGTAATTTAGGGTTATCGATGAATAGTGATTATGGTGGTTGTGTCCAGTACCTTAATGGGCAACGCGCGAACGCGTTTTCGGTAGGTCTTGATGCCGCAGAGGTGGCAGTGGTAGTCGTGTGTGTTGTAGAGGCGCCTCTCTGGCGGGTAGCCGCCCAGAGCTTCGTACCTGCCGTTTGCGACGCGGTTACAAATCAATTTCATTCGACAAAACACAGATCGCATATTAAGAAATATTAACTTTTGACCCCAACAGTGAGTAAATGTAGTACTTGCATACTTCCAAAAACTTATTCATTAAGTTTAGTGTGATAAAGCACTAGGAACGTAGTAAATGTTACACGCTCTAAGAAATAATTTATATTTGAAGTTTTTAAAAAATAAAATAAATAATATATTATAACATCGAACACATAGTTTGCTAAAACTATTGTACAACAACACAAGAATCTTGAAAGAAATTAAAAAAAAAAACAAAAACATATTTTTAAAGTGAAGTTACTTTAAGTAAGCGGTAGTATTTATGTACTATTGCTGGGCGCAGACCTCCTTTATACAAAGACTACCACGCTGTCTGAGTGGACAGCGTAATTTACATTATTTAAGATTTTTTTTATTGTTTCTTAAATAAGCAGGTTTTCTCGCGATGTCTTCTGTCACCACGAGGTAGTTAATCAGCATTTAAAATTGATAACTACAAATGAACAAATCCATCGGTGTCGGCAACGAGATTTGAACTCGGGTTGCTCCACAGTATTGAATTAAAAGCGAGCACCTAGACAGACTATTAAAATTATTTAAAGCATATTTCTTTCTATGAACATTGACTGTCCAAAGAACTTTTTGTTTCCTAATACCGCAATCACGAGTTATCATCAACTATGATGCAATCTAATGATGATATTTCAGTCTCATTCTAAGACCCTGTATTTCACACAAACAATTTTGTACATTTCCCAACGTTTGCGCATAATGCATCAATATTTTGTAATTTTGTATTATTTATACTCTGCTCCTTTTATATTTTTCCCCCATTGTTATTAGTATTTCTCACTAGACTGTTTATTCTCTAATTTTATACACTTATGTTGGACAAACCGAAAGTATCAATCTAAGAGGCTGGGGCCTGGTGTCTTGTAATACGGGTCTTTGTACCTAGTATAAGCACCAGCTTCCACAAACTTTAGATTATCTTAATCTCTGTTATTTAATTATTGTACTGCTGTGTTTGTGGTGAGTAAAAAAATCATTTTATTTAAATAAAAAAATGAGTGAAATATAGCGATATAAGTTGCCTGTAGGCCTTGCCATATAGCTATATATGAAAACAAATTATTATGATTATAAATACCTAATTAAATACCATTTTTATATGCTGGTCATTTGATGCTTGATAATTGGCTTCGGCGTTGCAGGTCGTGGGTTTGATTCCCACCCGGAACGAATATTTGTACGAATCACAAATTATTGCTCCAGATATGAGCGTTTATACATGTGAAATTTATGTATATAAAGAGAGATGGGCTATACAAGATATTTCTATCTTACAATGAGGGCAGTGTTTATAAAAAAAAAGATTAAATAAAACTGGCACAAGAAGTTAGCATTAGAGAAAGCAAATGAAAAATTGAAGTAGGTTTAATCAAGAGAGGAGAATGTCTATAGTTTACAGTATACCAAACTGTTAGTAGAAAAATACACAGTTTCTTATGACTATTTTACTCTAACACTCACTGTCTTGTGTGTTGAAATCCAACAGACACACCATTTCCTGACAAAACTTAAGAACGCTATGCAAGAGACAATATAAATAAATAGGAAATTTAAATATTATTCTAAAACAAGAAATATTAAACAATTATTTTTGTTCAATTCAAAATTAAAGATGTCCTTCAAGATTTTTTTTAAAGAGCATAAAAATATATAAATAATTCATTTTTACTTTCGTTGTAACGCACTATGTTACCGACATTGAGTTGTAATTATATTTTATGTGATATCTCAGATATGCATTCATATTTACATAATATTCATCATTTACATTTGACATAAATCACCTTATATACAAATTGTGGACAATTGCAATATACAAAACTCAAGTCAGATCCAAGAACACCATGCAACAGTGCACATTATGAACATCTGTGTGGATAATTCAAACAATTAGATGCGGCAGCGGCTCAACATTAGACCGATGACATTGATAATCAATTAACCTTATATTAAAAGTTAATAATGTCAGTTATTTGACATTTCCAAATGTAAAATGTCAAATTTTATTCGGACTTTATTAACCCCCATCAAGATAAGATTTTAAATGTGTTTTCGCTGGTAACTCTATTTTTAAGAATTTAACAAATTACATTAAAGCAGTAGTATCAAATTTATCGACTTTTTTTCAAGCTCATGCTCATGCGCTCATGGTTTTAAGGGGTAAAATCAATTAACTCTCAAAATCAATTTTGTTCTCAGTGTGTGGGTGGTTACAAAAGCTTTTATCTACGAACAAATGAAATTACTCTTCTACAAAACAGAAGGATAAGATTCAAGATTTCAAGATAAGGCACAAGATTGAGTGAAGTCCTCCCAATTTTTAGGGTAATGAAATTTTATACACCTATAATTTTAAGAAACACAACATAAAGTGATAACAAAATGGAGTGTGCGATGTAAAATAGAAACAAAAATCTTCCTTATAAATGATAGATTAGTTATATAAATAGTAATAGAGATTAGTTATATAAAATTGAAGAGTTCAGGAATAATAGGGATCAATAAAAAAAAATATTTCTATGCTTATGTATCTGTTGGTTTCAATGGAAACAACTTTAGAAAATTGCTGGTATAGGGTACTGCTCTGCTATTTTCTCTCTTTTATTACTATTTCTAATTTGTTTCTATATTCTATGTATTATGAGTATTTATGTACATACATACACCCATTCGCATATATAGTAGTGGTAATTAATAATTAATTTATTAGTAACGGACTCACCAATGTCCTGGGCAGTTCATGGGTTTCAGTGCAAAGGTTTCTTTTTCCACATCAAAGGAGAACATGTTCTCCGCATAGTGAGCCCAATGGCCTGAAGTCTGCCAAAGCTTTGCGTTGTACATGTTCGGAGTGACAACCTCTTGGAATCCCCGCAACCTATGTATAATGATATGTATAGTAATAGAGAAACTCAAATGCAAATGATTATTTATAAATATTAGCCATATTTTATAAATATTCACCACCTTAATTCTATTATTATGTATGAATGAAATAATAACTTTGTTAAAATATACTTTTAATCTTACATCAAAAGTATATTTTAACATCTTTTCTATTTGCCAGGTGGCGAAAATCATAAACTTTTCTTTATTTAAGCACCTTTTATAAATTTAAATATTAATAATTATTGTTTCATATGGCACATATATGCAAGGCCATAATTATTTGTTTATAGTCTTTCAAGTACCCATGGTGTTTGTGAATAAGGTTTAATTATATGTCACTATTTTCCTCGTTTTTCAGGAAAAACAAAAACCTATTTCAATCTATATCCTTATAACTTAACCCAATCAAGAAAAACCTTTCTGATTTGTTGCAATATTATATAATAAATTAATAATAAAAACGTCTTCCCGCCGGTTCCGGCCATGGCGGCCAATATGCAAGAGATCCGCTATGTAACTATGTGGGATACATTATAGTAAATGGGATATGAAACCGGAACCGGAAATGTTATATAAAAGTCAAGCGACAAACACATTTGGTATTTACAAATTTATATGGTTGGCAATCTATTACGTATGTATTATAATCTTTTTTTGGCTAGCCCTGTTGGTGTAGTGGTTAGTGCTCTTAACTGCAAAGCCAAAGGTCGTGGGTTCGATTCCCACCCGAGGCAAATATTCGCGCAATGAGCATAGGTATTTGCTCTGTGCCTGGGTGTTAACTATCTATATAAGTATATATTTAAAATATATATTCATATATAAGTATGTATATCAGTTGTCTGGTTACTATAGTACAACCTCTGCCTAGTTTAGGATCAGATGGCATTGTGTGAGATGTCCCATGATGTTATTCTTATTTACCTGTACTGTTCTCTTATAAAGTTGACCAAAGTGTTGTATATATGAGCGCCGCGAGGTTGGAAGAAGCAAGAGCCCGGCGACAACTCGTGAAAGAAGAACAGCTCTTGTTCCTGAAAAATATCCATTTATTAAGCCTGTGCAGGATAAACCTGGAGATTTTATTTTTTAATGCAGAATATACTTAGATTATCTTATAGCCATATATGACTATGCCACTGAGGGCATTTTTAAATGTGTTTCTTATTACATCTTAAGGCTGTTTAATTCAAAATAGCATAGTGACAAATAAAGTTTACTAAACATTATTAAAATATAACCAAATTTTGAAAAATGACAGGTAAAGAATTAAAACTATGTACCCTTCCAATTTTTCTATGATCTCGCTTAGCAGCCTCCTCTTGAATTGTTTCCCACTCTTTTAGTTGCTTGGGCTCGGGAAATGATACACCATATACCCTCTGTAAACTTTCAGCATCTGCCCTTCCTTCCCAATAAGATGCAGAGTTCTGAAAAGTGACAAAGAGTTGTAATATCTTATTATTTTATTGTAACATAAAAAAATTAACATTGAACATATTATAATGGTTAGATTTGGTTACAGAGTTTTGTTTTTCCGACCATAACAGTATTGGGCTAAGAAAAACAAAACAGACAATTTTCCATACTTAATGTCGACTTTTATCCATAATCATGTGATAAAATAAAAACTATATTTCTTCACATGATTATGGATATATACTATACTTTATACTTAAATCAACTTATAATATATATTATACTTTCTTACTATGATTTTTTTTAACACAATTAGAGTAAAACATAAGAAATACCTTAGTAATCTTCAGCGCCTTGACCTTCCCAGTATGTCGTACATGAGGACCTCTGCACAAATCTATCAGGGGTCCGCACCTATACACGGTTGTTGTGGGGGTGTCCACTTTCTCTTTGAGAATTCGCACTTTAAACGGATTATAGTCGAACATTTCCAGGAGTTGCTCTTTGGTGAGCTCAAGGCGCTCAAATGGCTGCTTCTCTTTAGCAATTTTTTTTATCAAACCCTCCAATGCATTGAAGTCTGATGACGAAATCTGTAGAAGACAAACAAGTGATTTACTGAAGATATTGTGGCTTTCAAAATGGATGAAAAATGGAAACTAATTGGAAAAATAGTCAAAATAATTTTGTTATTGAAATACATTTTAAGGACAATGATGAAAAAGTACTAAAGTTAATGAATACCTCTTTAAGCTATGTAAACAAACACAATAGGTTTTTGTTTTTAATATATACACAATACATTAGAGTTTTTAATATATGTAAGAAAATCATTATATTTTTTTTTTAAAGAACTAAAACTGCATCCATGGCCTAGTGGTATAGGCCTTCATTTTACAAATCGGAGGTCGTGGGTTCATATTCCGCGGAAGGCAACGACTTTGTGTTTTTCTTTCTTAGTTGGGTTAGGCCATTACCGGCTGATCATCTTTTCTGCTCTCACGCCTCATCTCTCTCTCCGGTCATGTCGATAATCCGTTCCATTGGGCTATGAGAGTAAAGCAAGTGTGAGCGCACCTATGTCTGTGCAAATGCTTGTGCATTATAATATATCCTGCACACTTGGCTGATCTCTTGTAGATCGGCCGCCGTGGCCGAAAACGGTTGGGAGGACATTATTATTATTAAAACAGTCTTGTATTGATGGCTTCTACAACTATGTAAAATTCCTTATTTTTTAAGCAAAGTTTTAATAATACTCACCCCTTTATCTGGTTGATACATATCATAGTAGAAGCCTTCTTCTATTGGCGGTCCATAGCACAAGCAACCACCATATACCTGAGAACAAGTAGCATTTTTATTACAGATACAAGAGGTATATTTATTAGTAGTAATCAAAAAGATCATCTTCTTGATCACTACTAAATATGATTTTATTTATGAATTAATTGTATTTACTACCGACCCAGAGGTAAAACATGTAATTTCAGAGTATATGTACAATATAACATTTAAAATTGAGAAATTATTAAAGCAATTTTTTAAATAGTATAGAAGTATTCTTATATTTGCTCTTTAAATAAATTACAATATTTGAACATTTTCAACAATATTTTCATAGATTGATCTTAACAGTTTAGGTTATGTCTTATTTTAGCGTAAATATTGTTTGAATCATTCAGGAAGGTTGTAGACAACATGACATTGTTATAACAAGGGGTTTATTTACAAGATATGGCTTCATTTGTTTTGTCACATAAGCAGGCACTTGGATTATACAGATTAGATTTCATTCAATATATTTTGTGTTATTACTGTATTAAATAGGCCAAAGAAAAAAATAGGTCTGGCCTATTTAAGTCAATTAATTGTGATCATCGTAAAAATTTAAATTACCCTTTCCATAGCTTCTCCAAGCATATGTGCAGAGGAGTGCCAGAATACTGCTTGGGCATCAGTGTTATGCCAGCGTAGGAGTTCCAGCTTGCAATCACTTTCCAGGGGGCGATCCAAGTCCCACAACTCTCCATTTACTCTAGCAATTATGGTTGAGTCTGCTAGCCCTTGACTGAAATAAAAACAAGAGATTTTAGGACATCCAATAAGGTTCCATAAGTTGTTTACCTACAGTACCCTTATTATAGATGGTGAGGAGTGAAATTTTGTAATATGCAGGTGTTTTTGTAACTGTTTGCTTTGACAATAATTCCAAAGACAGAAAGCGTAATTGTACTGTAGGTGTAAATGTAAGCTTAATTGTGTTTACATAGGTATATTTTCTGTTTTCTTGTGTATAATTTTTAGCAAAAAATAAAGTGTGTATATATTTTTTATTGGTATTCAGTTAACATTTTTTACATAACCATTCAATATAGTTGAAAAAATTGCATCTTAATTGTAGCATATTATACATCATAAACTTAAAAACATCACAAAAATGTTGTTTAGGCCACAGATAACATTTGTATATTCTATATCAATTGTATACTTACAATTGACTCCAAAACTCGCTTGTGAGCCCAGAAATAAGGGTTTTACATTAAGTTGTATTCAAAAGTTGCCAAACTATTAAATATAAACAAATATGGTATCTCTATTATGGTAGCTACATTAGCAAAAAATAAAATGAAACATGCATATATTGTTTCGAGTGACTTGTAGAAAAGAGAGTTAAGTTGTAGCAAAAATCAACTTATAATTTTTACCAATAATTTCAAAGACAAGTGTATAGTATTTATATTAACATTGAATTGTACAAACAAGTGAATATTGTGCTTATGGTCATGATTTATATGATTTTTGAAACAATATTCAAGAAGCAGCTTTTGTTTTTATTTTAACAGAATTTTACACTTAAATTTAATATATCTCTATTACTAGAATGTAAAGCTCTAATGTTAGTTTCATTACTATAGCCAAAAGCAATAAATCAATCACATAAATACACCGATTAAATAAATACAAAAATCTAAAAATAAAATAGTACCTGATGCCTTTAGCAACATCATATGGGGTAGACCTCCAAGCCTTTGCTTCAACAGTCTTTCCATCTGGAAGCGTAACAACAATGCTCAATTCTGGCTTTGCTGCTAATTCTTCCTGGTATTGCAGCTTATACTTATCCCAGAGTTCTATTCTTTTCTGAATAAACTGTGGCCAAGGATTCAGCTCAGCGACTGACCCTGACGTATCTTCAGGCTTTTTCTTTTTTTCTTTCATTGTTTTAGTTTTTGACTGTAACCAAAAGTTTTAATTTCCAATTATCATCATGTAAATAAGAGTACATTTTTATAACAGTTACACTGAAACTATTATTTCATACAATGGCATGCATTTATCATTTCATTTGTTACGAGGACTGTTAATAAAAATGTAATATTTATGAATGCTATTAGCATATATGAAGTCCAGATTGACTACCGGAACTGAAAACATTAGGAAAATTAAAGGCATTAAGTGATACATAAACAGAGTATTTCATAATAAGGAGAATATGTTGAGTGAATCAGTTATGTCGAAGGTCTCCTACCCATGTGGCATAGGCTTCTTTGAAGCGGACTGCGCACGATCTACGTACGCTTAACAGCTTTATCATCACTCAAGTAATAAACAAATTAATTATTACGCATTAAATATATAGTTTAATTTCCTGCCTTTTCGTTAATATTTAGTTTCTCAATTTCTTCGACAGTCGTGTCACCCATTGCGCTCATGTCACTTAACTTGCTTAGTTGTCAAACAGTTGTTGAGTTGTCTTATTGACATTGACGAGTTACACATTTCTTTTTATTGGAATAAAAAAGGCAATGGTATATATTTTATTTGATTCGTGTGTTTGATTAATTGGTTTAATATAGTGAGAATGTTTAAGTTATATTTAAACATTTAATATAATTTTAAAAAGCGATTACACATTTTTAATTAAAAAAAAAATAAGATGACCCGTCTGGCAACGAAGTTTTGGCGTCGGTCGTGGGTTCGATCCTACCCGGGACAGATATTTGTACGAATTACAAATGGTTATTCCAGATCCACGCGTTTGTCCGTTTGAAATTTATTTATGTAAAAAACCGTTGTAACACAAGGTATTTCTATTTCAAAATGAAGCCAGCGTTTTTAAAAAAAAATTACCTTTATTCATCATTGTCAAATTCAGGTCCTTTTCAGTACATATATTAATTTTGTACTCAATTTTCTTTTTTTTTTGTAACAAATTAGAAGGAAGAACTGAAAACGATAATTTTAAAAAAAATGGATCATAAAAAGTGCTGGTTTGAGTAAACTCAAACTGAATGACGCAAATACTTATATTATTATGAACTATGAACTACTACTATTCACCACGGAGCTCTAAGTCAGTTGGAACTGGAAAAAGAAAACTTAGATTATTTATCTATAACATCCATTTTACAGAAAAGCTGTGTTTAGATGTTAGAGCCTAGTGTCTTCGCGTCCGAGAGCAATCGCAGCAGGCAGTAGTTCAAGGTGGTGTTGCAATGGGAGTCAGCCTTGATATAATCAATGCCTTTAACTCACTGCCTTGGGCTACGATCAGGCAGGCCTTGAGACACTACCAGGTGCTTCCTTACCTGCAGCGTATTATCGGGGAATACCTGCCTCCCGACCGATTCCGGCCACGGCGGCCAATCTACAAGAGATCAGCCAAGTGTGCAGGATATATTATAGTGCACAAGCATTTGCACAGACACAGGTGCACTCACTCTTCCTTTTACTCTCATAGCCTGATGGGACAGATAACCGACACGACCGGAGAGAGATAAGGCGCAGAGGCGGTGACATTAAACCGACCTCTTAATAACG
>DWHO01004874.1:0-10715 GCA_018247575.1 Eurytides lysithous rurik | reverse complement strand
GTGTAAGTATATTTTATACAGATAATATTTATTCCATACAAAAAAAAAACAGTCAAATTAGTTCAAAGGATAAATTCGGTAAATGGCAAAATATTTTTATTTTTGTATTAATTCTCATTCTATGTAATGTAATAATAAGTGAGAAAATCTTTACTGGTTTTGGATTTGCTGTTTACTGAGTTTTTATATGATGCATTTATACTTTTATAATAATATTTAACCTATATTGCGATGAAAAAAAAATGGCAATGCAGCAATATTATTGAACAATTTAATATGGTCCATTGAATTTGCTACCAGTTTTAGTGTTGCATTAAGTAGTTTGGGTAAATCAGTGATAGGGTGGGTCATAATATAATTAATATATTCTTTTGAGTCTACTCACATAATTTTAGAATAGTATAGAATTGGTGCTTTTACATTTATTTGAATGTGGATTTTCGTTGACAATATTTATGATTATTTTAGTAATTAAATATAGTGTCTGATTATGTTCATGTCTTGGTTTAGAGAGGATCAATTGTTTTGTCTGGTGATTGCAGCAATTTTGTTAAAACATTGGTGTCAAATGATCATAAATTGTCATAATAACTTAGCATCAAGTAAACTACCACCAAAATGCACAAAATACATAAAATAATGAATGGTAGTTTATATATAGGCTTTTAATATTTTTCATTTTAATCTCATGTCAAAAACTACATATTAAAAATGTTTATCATAAATTTTGTTTATATTCACGAGAAACTACTCATTCTTAAAATTCAACTAATTTATGGCCATTTAAAACCATTTGTTTTGTCATGCTTTTAATTTTTTGACATTTAATGTGTGTGAGCTGGTGCTTTGTTTCAAGTGCCTTAAAAATTAATGTTGTTAGAAACAGAATTATTATTGTACTTATATACAAATACACATTGTACTTATGTACATGTATACCCCTTGTTGAATTTCAATTTTTTATGTATGCTCCTCTTTAATATTTAATTTCAATGATGAGATCAAAATTTTTATAATAGTATAGTGACTGTACAGTCCAGTGACTGACTTGGTTGATGGTGATAACTGAAATATAAGAAATGTTTCTCTAATACTTTTTGTACTCATTTAAATATATTTAACTTATTTGTACTTAAGATTTTTAAAACTGTACCCTATTAATTTTAAGATTTTTACACGCATTTATTGTAAAGTATTGTCTTTTTTACAAAAATATATTTTGCTATGTGAAATTACTATTTTATTTGACATATATTCTATAAATACTTCTTGTTTGAAAATCTTTCCCAAAACAAAGTTGCCATAGTGTTTTAATTTATTGTTAATTAACTGAATATGATTTCATTTATTTAATAATAATGGAAAGCATAAACACAAGTGTCTTACAAAATTAATCTAAATCCAGTAGTTTATAACAGATAAGGCAAAACCAGTTTAAAACTGTAAGTGTAATGACAAATTCCTGTTTCATCGTGATTTTCGAAATCTAAAATTTGAAGCCATTGAATTATTGATTCTTGATATCTTTTCGGAAATGAACAATATAAACAGATATTCACGTTGATTCACTTTAAAATTAAATTAGATGATTCATTTTGATGACCAGATTTGTCATCAATACATAAATAAACGGCTTCATGTTGTTGACTGATGTAATTGCAGCCGTCTCTCGGCCGGCAGATTCGAGCCTCCACCAGCTTAGTGCTGGCTGGTAGTTGATGTTGATACACTCGGTGAGATAGCTTTGTACCACCCTGTATTCTGCAACGGGTCTCGGCGAAAGCGCGCTCTGACCGAGCGTCTTGGCCTTGGGTGGGTGTCCCAGCTGCTGCTTAAGAGCAGCAAAATGTTTCACCCACCCTGGTACTGATTTCATCACAATTGGTGGATATCTACGCCCCTTCTCTTGAGGCCCTGGTGGGGTGGGGCGTGCGTTGGGGGGATAGCCGCGCCGTGTACGTGAGGGGTGTGGGTGGTGATGGTGGGGTTGCCGTGGAGGGACCGGGAATGGACTGCTTCTCCTGCTTGGAGGCAACATTGTGTAGGATGTTGAGTCCATCCCGGTCTCACCACGGTCCTCCTCCTCCTTGTACTCGGGTGGAGTCGTTGTAACGAGGACTTTTGTCCTCGTACGTCATGTCCGGTGAAGTGCGCACTGTGCGCGTCAAGGTCCCCCTTGATGCGGTTCCTTAGATACCGCGTGCTCTGGCTCGGGATCATGGAGTGCATTGCTCGGCGTTTGGCCGCGGGATATGAGAGCGTGAGAGCTGGGCCGAGGCCATTTGGTGGGAGATGTCTCTTGCAGCCAACGTCCGGTCCTGCTGCCTGGTGCATCTCGGTCTTGGTGATGGCGGGGTCTTTCCCCTGCTTGTCCGCCATGGTGGAATTCTATGCACACATCCGGGTGAACCCACGTGCAAGACCGACGGTGGAAATTCCTCCGGCTTTGGCTGTGAGTGGTGCTGAGCGAAGTTTACTTATGGTGGCGCTTTAAGGCCGAGTTGGCCCCCACCACAACACCTCCTAGAAAAGGGGCAAGTAGTTGGCAGCGGTTCCAAAAGAGTAGCTTTCAAGAGGGACTACACCCACTCATGTTATTGTTTTGCGCTTCAAGACACGTAAGGTGGGATACGTTTATCTCGTTTTAGTACATTGCGTTTCACGTAAATAAGAAAGGTCAAGCAAATGCACTTATTGTTACTTCTAATAACTATGGCTAGTATATTTTTGCGAATAAAATATTAATTTTATTCTTGAAATCGGTACATGGTAATTAATACTCGCACATTACTGCTTAATACTAGAAAAATCGTTTTAGTTTCCATTTGCTTTCCAAGAAGAACTGTGCAAAATAAATGATGTTACTTGCTTAGAAAAAAGAAAAACAAAAAGTAGCGTCATTTTGAACATATTTAGAGGGCCTGACTCTTTAGCAGTCTGCCTGGAATGGTACAACTGCATAGTATTTATTGGTACCACTGTTATTCTTCTGCCCAACAGTAATGTATAAGTTTGGTTGTGTCTAAGTTTAAAGATTGTTGAAATTGGGCATAAAGATCTAACATTATAAATCCCTGGGAGACTATATTATAGTGCCATTCACTGTTAAGCATTGTATTGCATTTTATTGTTATGGACAGGCAGGCGCGGATCCAGCCCTCAAAATAGGTTGTGGGCACAGCCACCCAAAAGTCGCCCATATGTGAGTTGGAGTACGAACCTGCTCGTTCGTGAGCAGGTTCGTACTTCAATCATGGACTTACTTACGTTTTTAACGGTTTTTTTGGTTATTTTCCATCATCAAATGATAACATTGATTACAAACTAAATTAAACATCATTTTACATCAAATAACTTTATCAAAAACTAATAACATGTCGCAACTCACATGAGTGGACATTTATTTTTTATTGCTATTTTACTGTGTGCGACTTTACTAGTTAGGTAGAACTAGTGAATTGAGGTTGTGGGCATGCCCACAGTGCCCACAACGGTGGATCCGCGCCTGTGGTAGCAGTTATGGACGCTTACCATCAGGAATATAGGAATATAGACGCGAAGTTTTGGAGGCTTGGTTTCAAAATAAACTACCGAATAAATGGATGGATTTTTTTATTTAAACGTAAAATGTAAAGGCTTGTAGCTTTGAAAAATCAGTTAGGCAAATGGTCGATACTTAGAAGTTGTTTAACAATAACAAGGCTGAGTGCTAACCTTTACTCTGCTTCTTCTGCATATAAATGATGCGGATGGATGCATGGACACCCGTACTGTAATTTGACCGAATTTGCCTCTATATATTTTTTATGGATTAGGCTGACAAACGAGCAAGCGACTTACCTGATAGTAAGTGATTACCGTTGGCGAACGCTGTAGCATTGCAGAACTAGCAAAACGTTGCCAGCTTTTAAAGGGGGTACTTTCGAAAGAGGGAGAGAGGAAGAGTGAGAGGGAGCTAGCAGAAGGGGGAGACAATGGAAGAAGAAGTAGGAAAGGAAGTGTGAGACGGCGGAATGAGTGGGCGGGTGATGAGTCACCGGCCATCTCACTCTCCGGACAAAACGCGGAAGTAAAAATACTTCTACTTTACGCCGATAATCTTTGAGGCCGTGGTACTTATCCGGTTCGAGCCGGCCCATTTAGCAGCGGGAACAGCTGCGTGGCACCGTAACATTGCTACTGTATTCAGAGAAATTACTGAAAATATATATCTCAGTAATATATAATTTTCAGTAATATATAAAATACTCCATCTGACATCTCTGGATGCGTAGTAGCGTAGTTTAGAGCTTTGTTAATCCAAAATATTTAGTGACTTTTTCCTATTATAAACAAGAACTTCGTCTTTCCACCAATAGCTTGTCTATCTTGACTTGTCCTTTCCTTTTTAAAGAAAAAATTTGCAACACAATACTATCACTTAGAACAAAGCGTCAGTCCTGCCATTCTGTGATGTTTCTTGAATGTAATCTTTAACAATTCACAGTCAAGGTGTTTGGTTTATTCGTTATCTTTCGTTCGGAAAATACTTGTTATTAATTTCTAGTATTTACTATTACTACTATACTATTATCACTATTAAAATGAAAAAGTCTGCAGTTTGCGATGACAATTTCAACAGCCCCAATCATTATATCAGGTTTAATATCGCTTAATTACTCGCAAAGAAACATCGATATATCTCAAGGGCTTCAAGGACACCCTGTAATTTTGCAAAAATCGGATCAAGACAAATAATTTTAAAGTTTTGAGTTTAGGCAGAGTTAACTGTTAGGACGTAAATAATGTCAGTTTATCTCGTCTCAATTAATTCTGACTCTGTAAAGTGTTTAAAACGATGGGAACTTAAAAGTAACAAATAATATATATATATATAACATAACGTCAATTCCTACTTAGGTTAACAAAGAAAGAAGATTAATACATATTCCTGAATTTATATACTGTTAAATATCTTCTATAAGAGAATCATTTTTCTTCAATTAGAAAATTAATTAAATAAATTTAATGAATTAATTAATATTTAAAAAAAATGTATTGACATTTAGTGTCAGCCGCGCCAAGTTTAAAAAGACATATTTGGACTTTGAGTGTACGAAAAAAGTACCTTATATATTTAAACTTATATATATAAACCATAAATATTGTTACAAAGAAAAACAACATTTTTTTATCATACGTAACATTTATTATCATTACAATGCGTTAGTTTAATACTTTAATATAAAGCCATTAAAAATATATAAAGCTTATTCGAAGTGGTTTCCATTGGCTGCAATACAGTCCTTTAAATGTTGAGGCCAGTTGTCAATAGCAGCTACGCAGTATCTGTATGGGAAAATTCTTCACTGCCAATCGTATGGATTGTTGTAGGGTCTCCAAATTATCATTACGTCTAGAGCAAGCCTTTCTTTCTAAAACTGACCATAAATCATAAACCAGTGGATTAAGATCAGGACTAGATGAAGGCCAGTCTTCAGCTCTGATGAAGTCCGGAACGTTCGTTTCTAACCAAGGGTGGATCGAGCTTTATGACCCGGTGCCAAGTCACGCTGAAACGACTATTTTTTTACTTGGTTATTGAATATGATATTGTTAAGGGGCTTAACTACGTTCGCAAGAATGATATCTTGATACACTTGTGTCGATGTTTTGATATCTTTTTCACAAAAATATGGCTCAGTCACTCCCTCATAGCTAACACCCCACCAAACCATCACTGAAGTCGGATAACGTTGTACTCTGTTGACCAAATGGGAAGCTTCTTCAGAGCTTTCATCATAAATACGGTTAATTTGTTTGTTAAAATATAGCTCAATAGTAAAAATGTTCTCATTAACAAAATTTTTCTGTGACCGTACCGCTGTTTTGCGTACCGCTTAAGTAGTTGTTTTGATTTCACAACCTTATTATTTTTTAAATTATCAGTTAAGAAATGACCAGTAGCCCTCTTATAGGCGGCAAGTCCTAAGTCATCTTATAAAATACGCGTTCTAGGTGCTATCTTCTTTTTTTCTCTCTTTATTTAGGACAACAAACATTGAAGTTTACTTAGATATAAATGCATACAGTTTAGTTGGTTTTACAATGTATCCAACTCCGTTATCCACATATAAGATAAAATAAAATAATAAGACAGCAACCTAGGCTTACTAAATAATACAAGACAAAGGTCAATGATTTGAAAACTTAATGATTTAAATACTAAAAAAAAACTAATCTTTTCTCTACCACTACTTACTAACTTCATCTTCCGAGATAAAATATTTTACTTTCGGACAGGATTTCTTCCAATTCTTTCCCTCACTGCTTTGATCACTGTTTTTATATGAACACTACGTGGACGGTCAGATCTTTTTCTGTCACAAACAGAGGAGGTTTCATTATATCTACCAATAGCCGGGTATACACACATTTGACTAATACCAAGCGTATGGAGGATTTAAAAAAATTTTTGGCTCCATACCTACTTTATGTAATGCAATCAGTCTTTATCATTGCAATTCAAATTTCTAAATTGCAATTTCTCTTTATCATCCGACTCCATTTTAATATCAAAAAATATTTTACAATATATTGGCGCGAAAATAAGAAAACACAATGAAAAATCGTTTAAAAATGAAAGATTTCAAATTCAAAAGTGCTAGGAATTGAAAAAGACCACGAGATCCGTAAATTGATGTTGTTTCTTATTCTTATTTATTTCATGATTTATTTATTTTTTAAGGACCGCGTTAAACATCTCTTGCTCGCGTTATACATCGCCCAATCTGAGCTTTGTCCGTATGTACATTAAAATTTTTCGGCAATCAAATGCAGATACAAATATCTGGAATATTCCTTGTCCAAATCGATGCAGAATATTCATGACATTTTTAGTTTATATGTATTTGGTTTTATAAGGTTGCGCAATTGAAAGCTGTAACCATGCAAAACATGTTTTATCGCTATTCCTATTTCTGACAATTTTTTTCAGGAGATAGAGTAACGTGAGAACGCTTATCACTCAGAGATTTAAGATATGATGACCAGTTACTACCAGCTATTATATTTTTTTATGGAGTAGGCGGGCAAACGATCAAGCGGCTCACCTAATGGAATCCAATAAACGCTGCCCATGGACATTTGCAACGTCGAACGTTTTGCCAGTGTGTTGCCGGTCTTTGAAGTTAAGGAAATTATTGGCAGGGAAAGGCAGGAAAAGAGTATGCCACCGGCCATCTCACTCACCGGACGAAACGCGCAAGCATAAACGCTACTTTATGCCGATTTTCTGTGAGGTCATCGAGCCAGCCCATTCAGCAGCAGCGGAAGCGGCTGCGTGGCTCTACCACCATTAACATTGACAACGTTGTCCTTCAAACCGGCCAAAGCCACGGCCTAAGCACAGTCTAATATAATTCTTTGATGCATTTCACAAACATGTTATATGTGAACAGGCATTTACTTATTTATTTAATCATTATGCACATAATCGTTCACGGGCGGACTTAATGCCAAAGGCATTTTCTGCCAATCAACCTTTAGGTGGTGGAGAAATACTATGGTAGGTGCACAAAAATAAAAAAAAATACTATAAATGGGACACCACTGAAGCTACGAACGATAAGAAGGAACACGGTCATATTTACGAAGATTGAAAACGAATTGCATGCAGTTATTTAAAATTCGGCAGAGGCATCATTCAATAATTCACATTTAGGGTTAAGGTATTTGACGTTAACCCTAAATGTTACGTCAATGTTGTGGAATATAAAGTAAGACAGATGTTAATAAAATGTGACATGTATAATTTTAAGATAGTTGACATTAATATAAAAGGATATAAACTCAATTTTAACATCTGTCATAACGTCGTCATGTAAAAAAAAAAACAAATAGTTACGTCCTTGCCTTTTAACATTATGAATAATAACACGAGACAATAAAAAATGTCGACACTTTCTAGAATTTTCGTAAGTACACGATGTTGATGTCGCTGCTAGGTACACGACGTTTAGATAAATTATTCGTATTTAATTGCGTCCTGTAATCGTATGTTATGGCAGGGCATTTTAAAATCACATCATGGCGTTCTATTTGTCGATTAATTATTGAAACCCTTGCCAGTATAACAACCGTGAGGACGACCAATAGCTACAAACTCTGTAATGTAGTAATTTCACTACATTTGCTATTCCGGCAGGTCTTTTATTAGGACAATATCATATTATGTAAGTAATTTCCAGTGCTTTAGTGCGTTTTCTAGTTACTGTCTCCTTAATCTAATCGTTGTTTTCCTATTAATGGAGCCTCGCGATTTACCTATGTAAGAACAACAAGGATTGTTTAGAAATATTAGTATCACGAGATATATGCTAGGCTATATCTAGGCTAGGATACTTTGAAATATCAACTTAAAATAATTTATTTAAATATACATAGATTGACAAGCTGTATTTTAATGTCCAATTTTCTATAGCACTGTTCATATTTTTAAGCGTTTAAGTCTTAATTTTAACTTAGGGGAGTTGGTACTACATACATAATTTGAGTTAAATGAAAATGATCGCCGTTCAAAAAGTCAAAAAACATTTGTATCAATCGAAAGTTAACGTTTCTTCCCGCGGTTTTCGAATTCCCTCTAAAAACTGCGCAAAATTTCCAGCGCGCGCGGGAAATTTACCGTCCAATATGGCGGCCCTTCTACTAACTTTATGGCGCGGTCGAGATTCGTCTGTTGTTTCCAAACCGGTTGCAGACTATAGCTACGGTAAATCAATCAAGTGAATACCAAGGCAGTGATTACAGGCCGACGTTACCCCGGGGGTAGTGTGTTCGATGCCTATGCGTGTGAGGCATCAATCAAAGGTCCTCTATTTTTCTCTTTGTGATTTACAAATCCTTACTTTTCGTTAACTGCACACGTAACCTTAGGTTTTTTCCTTTTTAATAATTCGCCTGAATGTATTTCCCCAGAAAAGATTTTGATTTAGGAACTTCACCCTCGCGCAGTGTATTTATATGTTTTAGCAGTGTTCGTACGTGATTTTGCGTACATTTGCGCATTGGCATTGACTCGTAAAATTAATAAACCAAAATTATTGAAATGAATAATATTTTTGTAAAAGTACGGAAATATATTTTAAAAAGCGCGATCCACAAATTGTGTGAAACGACTATGAATATAATAAGTATATGAAAATTTAAGACTAATTTTGGTAAACTTGTTCTGCAAAAGAAAATGTGGTCGAGTAAATTTAAAAAAGATATTTTATTAAAGACTCGTCTTGTGGGCTGAAAACGATCAGGAAGGGTTTTTTAAACAAAGTTCCTACTTTTATGCATAATGCAGTTCTTCGTATGTGACATTTATGATTTGACAAGTTACATGCATGTGACTTGGTAGTATGAATGGAAATGATGAATGTTTCATGTAATTTTCTATATATTTTGGCTCGGTGCACTGCTCAAAAAGAAAATTGATATATGTATGCAACACAATATGTACATATACTTAAAATTAAATGAGGTGACATGGGAGAATCTTCTTACACCCTAGGGACCATTGACAGGAATATTTTTTTCCTTGGCCTTAGTAATTTCATTGAATCACAACTTCGCCCATAGACAACATTTTAATTTTTAATAAGCCGCCGACGTTTAAACTGCTCCATTTTTCAGCCATATTGTGTACAGATACATAATAAGCGAAATCTATAAATACAAAGGCCGTTGCGTCCGTGGCTTCGTTCCGTTTTACGAATAACGCCGACCAATGGCGGGAGGGCCGCCCCGCGTCGATACACGATTCGACGGCCGCCTTCCGCGGTACATATTCTAATGCCATCGTTTTCCTTTTACGATTGAGAGACGCGGGGCCGCGGTTATTCGCAGTATAATTTTAAAAATAATAAATCTCACCAGCAGTGGCTGAGACTGGTTGTAAATTATCGCGCTCGTGTTGTACCCATCGTTTGGAAATAAATCAAAATAATGCACGATGTTTTTGTTCGTTTAAGTTATTAGAGATTGTTTGTAGCTCGATCGGCTCAGATGTTACGTAGACTGCGGCGGTGACGATGCTGGGTTCAATCCGTTAAGAATTTCGCCTATCTTGATTACAATGACAGGTTCATATATTATTATGGATAGTTAGTGATATCGTTATTAAAGTTTTTGTTTTCATGCACCATATATGCTAAATGATAAACATTTTTTTTTAATAAAAAAAAAAACACCTACACTTAGGAATTAAAGTACGTTCATAGCTGGGTTTCCATCGACATAAAATCTCTGACATGAAGTACACCTAGGCTCTGAGCGAATATTTGGAGATCATATCGAAGCTGGAAAGCAAAAACTTAGTAAACGACACATGGAGTAATTTTTTTATTATTTTTAATTACATTCTTGAAATCGGTAAATTAAACCAAGTCGATTGTTGTACGAGTATGTCTGGTGAAAATTTTTGGTTTTGCTGGTTATTACGTTTTTGCTTTCCAGCGTCGATACATTTTTTTCGTTTTCCGTAGATATCGAACCTACAATACAGAATAACATTTTGCGTAGTGAAATTAAAACGTATCGCCATCCGTGCAATAAAATAATGACAAAGAAAGGTCTAAAATAATGAAGAGGTTAATTACAAAATATAAATAATGGTTTAAGATCTTTTATTAAATTTCTCTTAAGATTACAAATCGCTTACGAGAAATACACAAATTGTACAATAA
>DWHO01004873.1:0-10717 GCA_018247575.1 Eurytides lysithous rurik | reverse complement strand
ATATACAGTAACGACATTTTAAAAGAGCCAATTCTCAGCAGAACTGCATTCCAAGCCGGTGGTAGCTTCCTCACGAACTGAGATGTAAAAATGACGATTCATAAGTCCTTGTAAAGGCCTATTTGAAGAAAAAAAAATTTTGATCTTGATTTTTTACCTCAGGATGTATCCAACATCAACAAGAGCGTGTCAGCTATCAAAAGTGCTTTTTTTTGTTGTTAATAAATCACTCGGCCATTCATCACTCTGATTTTATCACTCACCCAAGTTACATTTTCTCTTCCGTTCACATATAAGCCTTAAGCGATCTGACCATCTCGATGTACGGACAGAATCTCACTGGCTATCGTCGATCTATGCCCCACGATAAAGACTTTGAAAGGATTGCATCGATCACTGCTAATAGGCGATGTAACAAAACATTGTTACTCTCGAGCAGGATTTATCCCATATTCCTTGCTATCCATGCTCGCGACTCCAGTTGTTGAAAATGGTTTGAACAAACAATACTACGCGATATATGATTGTTCGTACCTACTGCCCGGCGCCAATTTAACTTATTGTATGAATAATCAACCTGGTCTTATCGTGAAACTCAAGCTCAAACACAATCGACAGAGTTTTACGCGTCGGACCATTTTAATGTTTCAAGTTTTATAAAATATCAGTGCTTTAAGGGTTAAAGCGTTTCCAATGCAACTGCAACCTTAAGGGTTTTTTTCATTCCTCCATAGATGGTTGCGCTATTTACTTGACATATCTCTTTCTTATTTAAACAATTTCAATTCATTAAACTTTTTATGTCAAGTTTTAAAATTTTCTGAAAGTTGGTTCAATTGGTGAAGAGTGTATTATTTTGTAACAATTGATCATTGTTATTTCCCGAATGTTAATAATTAAAAATAACTTAGGCCGTACAGTTTCTATCATCCAGATATGACAAGCACGGATTTTTTTTTAATGTACTGGTGTATTTTGCCTGCAACCTTTTATTCAAAACTATTAAATGATTAAACTATTTATTGACTAAATACCAGATGTCTTCTTTGGACTTCTTTATATTAACTCTGACTATAAGCGAATAAACACTGGTGAAATATCGGTATTGAATATATATTTCATCAAATATTCACAAAAGGAACTCGCAAATTAGCATCCTTTGGTGATGTTACATATCGCCATACAATAATAATCAAAAAATATGTATGGTGACAAAGTTACGTAGTTATAATAAATATGATGTTGGATGTGACATGTGATAGATTTATTAATAATTCTGCGCTTAGGTACTCGATTAAACTATTGTAAGACAGGATAGATGCATCGAAATCCATGTAACTTGAACTGAAGAAGTGATAGCCGACTATTTAGAAAAAAAAATAACCAAATTCGATTAGGGTAAAAGCGAGAGCGGGTATTTGAGAAAATCATTTCCATTTTCGCTGCGTTCATGCATTTATCAAATATTATGTAAAATAATTGCTAATTTTAATTTGTATTCGTATAAATGTTAGAACTTTAATTTACCAAAATTAGCAAATAAAAATTATCGGGGTTCATTCAGATATGCAATACCAGTAACAGTAGAACCAGAAATATCAAAAATCCATAGATATTTTGTTGATTCCTCTTTTAGCGTCATTGATTTCGTTCTTGTAGAAGATGACGTGGACTACTTTACATTGAAATGATAAGAAAAATTAAAAAAAAATACTCAAAGCTTAAGTCCCGAGAATAGAGTCGCGGGTTAGACATTACAAACTTCGAACACGATAAAGGATAAATCGAGAGGAATCTTACATAAGCGTAAACGATATTGATAAGCGTGTCAAATCCTATTCTAAACAGTTGAAAAGCGTAACAGAACTTCCTACGGGCTTTCATATCAAATATGTTACACTTTATTAATATATAACACCAATTATATCGGTACGGCTCAGCAATAAAACATTGAAAGCAAAAGAAAAACAAGCATAGGTAGTGTTTAAATGATAAAACCCTCAACTTTATTGTATATTATACGCTTATTAAAGGGGAAATTGAACACCACTTTTGATTAAAATTGGAATATAAATGATTGTACATAACCTCTTTAACTGCATATAATTCCTTTCGCTAAAAAGTGTTGGATTTTCACGTTCCATCTCTAGCTCTTCACACTTAAGAATTCAATTAATCTTAGCGTCCACCCGCTTCACTGCCCGGAGGTTCGTGACTGGTAATTACTTTTTATAATAAAAAGAAAACAAATCTCTTCCACGTCCGATGATCGTTTACCAAAGCAAAAAAACGAGAACCTTCGAAAGTATCAAATCCTAGCAACAATAGCCGATGATACGTACTTCGATACGTCAGGCTGAAATTTATTACTAATGCATTCGGAGATTCCACCTTGATGTTAATTATTTCGAAATATTTATTGGTTACGCTCCTATGGGATTGATGTATTGTATGTAGTAAGTACCACAATACTACGTTACATCGATTGCTGTAATAAATAACATTATTGATGTAGCTTACTCAAATGTAAACCTGATCAAAACAAAACACTGCATCATATCTTATAGTAAAGTCCAACATTATTTACGAATAAATCGTTCACTATGAATAAAGCGAGGTTAATTTCATGAAGCAGGCAACAAACGATAACTCAACGGCATAAAATGCAAACATGATTTACGCCTTCCATCCGTCTCCGGAATTGATGTACATTGCAACGAAAAGCCCACGGAGATTTCAATATTCCATAAAAGAAGGCTATTTATTCGAGAACGCTTCCCTTCATACTCCGCGGGCGTAACAAAGGCTCGCGAGATCAAGGAATGACCTCTGAATGCGCCGCGCCGAGAGTAGAAACACAGAGAGAGAAAAAAGTACACTCACGAGCACGCAAATGTAATCGAAATAACGTAACTCCGCCTTGCAAGGTCCCGCAGAATGAGATACGGACATTTGATTAGCCATTGTCGGCCGACGACTCAGGCCCAAGTCACGTCGGACCCTTTTGATATTTACCACACAAAAAATGCACCGCTAACAAGAAATAGTGAAAACACCAGTTCAGGTACAAAGCTTAATACATTATTCACGGGGCGCGCACAAAACGCAAGAATGCACTGATCGGAAAGAAAAAAGTATTCCATACGTAGTACAGATACTGGCTTGTTTTACATAACACACAGCATATACTGCAGAAAAAATGTTTCCACTAACTTATTGCTTAATTACGGAGCAGTAATACGGAGCATTAATCAAAATTATCCTTACAACTATAATAGAGATAAGAACAACACAATAACCGATATCTTTTGTAGGTTTTATCATTTAGATTTAATTGGTAGGCTTGGTGATTTGTGGGTTGTAGTGTTTAAGCAGTGCAATTTGTTTTCTTGATTGTGATTTAGGGATTTCCATTGCCGGGCACCCTTTTATTGTCCTTTTGCGTTCTTTAACATTTGAAGGGTGAATATAACTTCACGGGGAACTAATTACAAAAAGGTTGTGAGCAGCACGCGTACACTCTGAGACACGCGATATGAAGATTTTGCACCTAATTGTTCATAAAATGTAACCAATCGCATAAGTTCAGCGAATTTAAAATTTATTCTCCTTTAAGTTTTACCGTTTAAACTTCGAGTAAGTTTCGCCTTAGTAGCGGGCGCAATTCCCATTTAACTTCACTAACCTGGCAATAAACTACTAAAGTAACTGTTTTATATTCATTCAGTCCCTTTCTATTTAAACACTATTTGTTGATAATGCAATCTAATAATCATTGATTCAATTTATTATATGATTGGTTAATTGAACGATTAAATACTGAATTTTATTTACCAATTCCCGAAATACCATAGCATCCGACATTCAAATGTACCTAAACGTACATACGTAAATCCACAAATTAGGATCATCGCTACACCCAAAAATGGGCAACACTTATGTGACAATAAATTCAATTATTCGCAACTTTAGGATGCCCATAATCTTGCCGTGAAAAATAGCCCGCCCGTTGTAGGGACTTACGATAAAACGTGCAATAAGAAACGTCTGCATCTAGTGGTAGGTACGAGGTAGTTATGCGTATCAAGCCGGGGTAGAGGTAGGTGGCTCTTGGCTTGGCGTCCGGCGGGCGGGTCGGATAGCCGGTAGCCGCGGCCGGCCGAGGTTTGCAGTACGGCACGGGCGCACGAACGCGACGGACGCTCACCGCCATCTGCCCCATTCGGTCGCGCGATACGTTACGGTTCGAACAACGGCTCAGTGCGCGGACTGTGAGGGAACAATTGTGCACCGAGCTTCTGCTTGGGGGTGCGGGGGCGCTTTTGGCGGGAGTCTGCCCGAAACGAAAGTGCACCGCACAGGCGCGAGCGCGGCCCGTTTTACATAACAACTGATACAGCGGCGGACTTTCGTAATTGTAGCGTGATAACAGTGAGTCCAATACGATTTGCTTGCAATTTACTTTGCGGTTGTATACTATAAGTCGACACCTGAAATGTTTGTAACGTTCATTCACCAACAAAGGGAAGAAAGTTTTCTAGTTGCATGGTTAAAGATCTTTATTTCTCAAGGAATAAATACATTATTCACTTAGAGAGAAACAACAATTATGCATATGAAATTTCTTAATTTTCGTTGTTTTAATTTACACTTGCATGATCTTTTGCATTAAGAACGCTTGTTACTCTAATTTCATCGTAACCGGTGAATAGTAATATAGACCTAATAATTTTATGCACACAATCCAAAGCGTATGTATATCATTTATACCCAGATGTCTATGCCTAATGTTTGAAACATAAAAGGATGTTAATATGTGCCATTATACACATATAAACATATATTCCAAATAAAATGGTGCTTTCCTTTACATTCTAACGTTGCAACGATACTGAAGCACGATATTTGTCTGTGATACTTACCTTATACATAAATCAAATACCGCTAGACGTCCTGTATTAATATATTTCATTCGCGTATCAATATATTCATTCGTAAGAATGAATATATTGATACGGGATTGATTCAAAAAGAATCCGAATAAGGTTCAAATTTAGTCGCTCCTCGCCTACAATACCAATAAGGTGAAATAAAAACATACGTGGGATGATAGCGATGGCAAAGAATTCTCATAGACTCTCCGTACTGAATAGTCGGACGGGTCGGCTCGTAAGGGTCCCGTCACGTCATATCGCACGATCAGCGTTCCGCTCTTGTTAAAAGCCGCTTGGCCGTTTCCCCGTAATGGCACACCGTGGTGCGAATACAAACATCTTAAAAGGCGATTCTTTTATCGCTAATAGGCAGGGTGATCTCACGTAGTCGTCAGAGTACAGCCACTCGGGAGATGGTGGCAGACGCAGGCGCTATCTAAACGACACATCTTCGTTCACTTATCACTACGAATACGAAGGCTTAGACTCTCAGTGGTATGTAGACCATTCGCATATAAAATATATCACAGTCCCGAGGAGACGCGTCAGTGTTTTATCAAACCCGGCCAACTATAATAGTCCATATTTATTACTTATACGTTTCACATCGGGATGGTGCGATATTTCATAAACATTGGTAACCGTAACATTCCAAAAAGTAATATCTGGTGTCGTAAACTTTTGAAAGCTTTTCGAAGCGTTTTAAGGTATTAGGATAACAAAGATACAAAACGCGTCTTAGAGTCGGTATCCGAGAAAAAAAACACTTTCTTGATACCGGCTTTGAGATGGAGATAAACTTTTGGTCGTTTAATCTTACTTAAAATGTTCTAATGACGCTTATCATATCTTAGAAATGTATTTGTTAGTGTGCCTTATCATACGTCGCCTTAGCCGTAGATATTTAAGATAGTTTTTAATTATCCCACTTGACATAAATGATTTAAGAAAATAAGGATAAGAATGAAGTTTAAAAAGAAAGTTATGAATATCAATTGTAATTAAAGTCACATTTTTGTGATAAATTTGAGTTATAGCCATTCATATTGATTAAACACTCACCCTCTACTACAGTCTATGAGTGTAACTCACTGTTTTTCTGTACTCAAATTTTGGATCTGGAATAAAAACTGAGTAATATTTTCAAAATCAAATAAAAAAACACATACTTAAACTTTTTAGACGAAACTCAAGTCGTTCACATGACGACCTAAATAAACAAAGTTTTTATTCTACGTCTGCACCTTTAGCAATAGCACACATCTTGTTTTATTTTTACTAGCATGTCTCGAATGTCAATGCAGTTGTTTTTGATCAATCGTAGACGTTGACTTCCAATCTTGAAGATTTCGCCGCACACTCTCCGTTCGTATTGGTAAAAATTATTGCACAATATGTGAAAATATGTTAGTATCTTGTTTTTTTTTTTAATTTGGATAATTTCATATGTTTTTAGATCTTGTCAAAGGTTTAAATAAAGATAGCATATACAACAAAGGCTAGCTCGCTTTGATGTTGTAATATCGTTTTGCGCATGCGTCTTGCGTTGAAATCTTTTGTGAGACGAATTGATGCCTGCGCGTGCGCGTGTTGATTAAATCTATTGTGCTCATTATTAATGAACTTGTTATATATATTTCAAATGTATGATCTTCATTGAAATTTTCGCTCACTATTAATGAACTTGTTAAATATTTTTCAAATGTCTTCGTTGAAATGTTTAAGTAAATTCTGCTGGTTAATTCAATATAGAATACTTCAGTTAGTCACGACCATACGTCACGGATGCGCAGAAAAACAACAATTATTCAGATAAAATGAAAAGAGAGCATCCCTTTGTACATATAGTATGTACACATAGTTTATATGAAGGTCATTCTAGGATTTGATAGGTGGCATTTTTATTGACTTTTTTTGCCAAATATAGGCTTGACATCTTAAGAATAAAGAAGAGAAGAATATTAATTCATACAAATGGTCATTTGCAAAAATATTTTCAAAAATAAAGATGCCGTTTAAACTCAATTGGTTTAAAAAAAATACTATGCTATAAATACATCATTTATAACAATAATTTTGTCTAATAAGCTTTTTTATATATATGCATGCCAGTACAAACGCTGATATAAATGTTGTTTGTTGTTATTACAATCATTAAAAATGTTCTACAATATTAAATAATATATAGATAACAAATATTTGTAGAAGATTAAAGGTACCTATACATTTATTAGTTAGTTATAATGGACTTCATTCAAAGTAATGCTTTCAAAACATCTTGAATAACCTTATCGTATGATTTATGCCGTTAGTATGGTCACAAATATCTCGATACTATTTTTTGTCGAAGAGAATTCAAGCAAAAAATATCTAATTCGTGGAAACTAGCGTTTCCATGGATTCGGCGATCCGATGAAGCTTTATAAAGCCGCATAGGCTAAAAGCATCAACGACAGTCCAGATAAGAAGATGAGAAAATCAAGCAAAAAGTTGGTTTGCACCCATTAACTGACATCTGCAGCTAAACACTTCGTTATAAAAATGATCACAGGAACTCAATTTTCATCTTAAGTGATAAAACGTAACAATGCAGTCTGAAATCAAAAACACTCCGTCACTCACGAGTCATTACGGTTTATTCCAAATACATTTTAACGGTAAATGAAAATATTATAACGCTGCTTCCGTGATTTAGTATAATAAAAAAAAACCACCAGCTGCGGTCTGAGCCCAGACGCCCTGGTTTTTGGCGATTACTGTAACCTCTAACTGCGGTCAAAGTAGTAGCCCAATAATTGTATCGCCGATGCCTAAATCTAGGTCGAAAGAATGCGTGCTACATTATTCATGACCAACGGTTTGACGTAAAATCGTTAGCGGTGAGTCATTAAAGAAACTCCACGGTGACCGATGATTTGCGCAAGATATTTTATGGGCTCATAAAATCCAGTCGGAATTGGAGTGCACGCCTTATCTATAAATGCCACAACATATGTTCATACGTGAACTCGATAATTGATTACACATCTGATTCTAAACGATCGAGGTCGAATTCAATTAGTTTTCGACGCCAAAAAACTTATTGCCTAATATTTCCTCGGGGTATCAGTAAAATTATTAAGTATTAAAAAAAATGTTTGATTATTTATTTCTGAAATAAATTTTCGTTTTTTCACCTCAGATGATACGATAGTAATTTATTACCAACATCATAACTTTTCTTACGATCAATTTAGTGATGCTTTTTAGTGTTTCAATCGTTAAAAAATTCGAACTCGTAAATTTCAAAATAAACACAATAGTTTGAACATCTCATAAACGAGCGAATACGCGTGTGAGAGGCGCAACGACCCCAGATGTAAATTTTTGTGGAATGTTGCACTACAACAATGTAAGACGTAGTGTAATAATACTCATTCATTTGAAACAATCATTACGTTAACGACATTTAAATAAAATTCTATGTGTTGATTTTCTTTTTCAGTGCCCATAAATATGAATATTCATTTAGTTCCATTTAACAAATATTCCTCCATCGATACAATCCTATCTTTTGAACCATTTGTATGGTAAATCCATTATTTATTGCGATTTATATCAAATTAAATTTTGTGTGATAAATTAAAACGGCAAGACTAATAATAGATTTACCGTTCCATTTCTAGACACAAAACAACATGCCGATGCGTACGTATGACAATTTAAATAGATTGGACGCTGTGATTAAAATACTTCGAATGATTCGCGACGTCTTTAATGAACGGTGGGCTGCTAGCTCACCGAAAACTGGTTAAATATTTTTCCCTTTAATAACGTCTAGTGTCTGCAAAAATCTTCGGCTTAAAACACTACGCCGGTTTTGTTAATGTTTACTGAGCACAACGATCGTATTCGCTTTTTTTTGTTATTCTATTCAACTAATGTGAACAAAAAACATCAAATGTGCCACAAGAATGCAACAACTTTAAATGAGAAATTGCTTTCAGAACACCATTATTTACACATCACTATAAGAATAAATAGCTTTACATACCTAAACGTAACACGACTATCCGCTTTAAACTTTACTAGCGGTTATAGCTACGATATTCTGTTCAACACGAAGCATTTATTGATTAAGTTAACTTGTGATATTTTTCCTATGGAATAATACGTACTTCAAAAAAATCTTCTCAAAACAAAACAATTGAAGTTTTTACTATATTTTTGCAGAAGATGTTTATTACATAAGTAACGGTACGAAACTTCATAGACAGATACGAAACTTGCGCATATCTGACATCTACGCAGCCACTGGACCACGCATATGTCGCAAAAGGTAATATAAGTGGGTGTGAAGGAACCGAGATAGGGAAATCAGATCTTCGTCATGTCGACTATATACATTTTCTTACGCTCACTCATAATCGTCGTAAACCTGATATTTCGGTACAAATTGCCTAGTTCCGTTCCGTATAAAGTTTCCGATACAAATTTATTCTCCATAATCTTTCTTGCTTTGAATTGTGGTTACTCAGTTACGACATTTTTTATTCAAAGTGGTGACGTTGTTGCATCACACAGTGCTTTTGTAACTAACAAAACATAATAATAATATTAATATGATGGGACATCTTACACATTGCCATCTGATCCCAAACTAGAGCCTGTACTATGGTAACCAGACAACTGATATATAATACTTATATATTTTTATAAATACATACTTATATAGATAATTAACAGGGAACAAAACCAGACACAGAACAAATATCTATGCTCATCGCAGAAATGTTTTGTCCTGGGTGGGAATCGAACCCACGACCTTTGGCTTTGCAGTCAGGAGCACTAACCACTACACCAACGGGCCAGTCAAATTATCATGTACACATATGTATATATCAAAATTCTAATGTTTAAATAAAAAATAAAAAACAAAACATATTTTACATGATTAAGTCTATCCCGTGGATAAATATCGTTACTTTACAGTATGAAATATTTTAAATTCGATAAGATGAAATAATATTTTTTTTTTATCTAATATGCCAATATATCAACTTGTGTTGTTTAAATACGCGAATTGTTAATAATATAATTATTAGTATATTATATTTTATATTATTTTCCCACATTTAACATTGCACATAACGGTTATTAGATAAAAAAGCCATATGTGTACTAAAGCTATGTGCTATGTAGATATAGCTTATGTGTATTTTCTATAAAAAATCTATATTAAATTAACGAGACTTGTGTTGTATGAGGTCATTGAACCTCCAAGAGTTCAAATAGAAAATAAAGGCGCAATACTAACGCACTAAAATTTAGATGCGACACTTAAAATGTATCGACTGTCTTTGCCCTTGGGTAATAAATTCCGATCGATAGCGTGTGTCACACCATAAAGGTTGAATTTAAAACTATAGAAATAAAAACGGCTTCGTTTCATCGTATCATTCATGTATCTGCTCAATTATTTAAAAAAAGTTAGTCTTTTAAATGTACACTTCAAAGTTTGAGGCCATTAATAAAAAACTTTTGTTATTAGTAAATATTTTGCAAAATATTGGTGATAAAAAGTAATCTGCACACTTGCATATTCTATTGTTTATAAAGATTGCCTTAAAGCTTATTCTTTAGTATATAAGCCGAGAAAAAGGTAATAAACAAGCATTATTTCCAAACTTAAATGTGAGCTAAGAAGGTAGTCCGATAATCGACAGGAAAATTTTTATTACATCATTTCAGCAGCTGACACTTCTTTTATTTTACATCAACTTACAATGTAATTGTTCTAAATT
>DWHO01004872.1:0-10719 GCA_018247575.1 Eurytides lysithous rurik | reverse complement strand
ACTTGAAACACACCTGAGCGTGGTGTGGAATGGGAATGGATGAAACTATGATTTTAATACGCACTCAATTAATGCTGTTTAGCATTCCTTATTTCAAGTTCTTATTTAAAAATTGTTTGCGTGACTTTTATGTTTCGTAGACATCAACATGGATAATGTTGATGTCTACGCAACATAAAAGTCAGATAATATATAAATATGAATAAAGAAAAAATTGCAGGAAATTAAAATCGAAAAGCAGAATATGGTTAAAATAATTATAATAAATTATGTTTTGATTGTGATATTAGTCATTATTGTTATTGACTTACAGATATTCCAATCATCGTTTGTTTCTACTATCTATGAAACACTTTAGTTTCCATCCTCTATTACCCAAATGAAAACACGAACAAATTGTATTTAATAAATCGCCTATATCCTTATGAAACTTGTTTTCAATGTAATTATCGTAAAGGGAAATACAATATTAACGGGAGTTTCATTTCAGAAATTGAATTTGCAATGAGTTCGGAAATATGAATATTTGGAGGAAAGAAATGGTTTTACTGCCCGTGAATGATTCAAGGAATTGAGAATAGAAGTGATTAGAGCGCTTAGTAAATATTATCAGAGGTAATCGCTCAAATAGACGAGCGCCGTTTACGTATAAGAGACCACCTATATCAAAGTAGTAAGAAACTTAATGCGATCAAGTGCCTATCCGTATCTGCACCTTGCCGTAGCAAAAACTCGAAACAATTAAGGGGACACGGCACAATGTCATAATAACCGACAGGCGGCCAATAAGAATTGCACATTAATACAATACGCACAGAGATTAAATTACGTCGTAATTCAATAATACCGGTAATGATTATAAAACGGCATGTGGTATTCCGCAGCAGGTTTCTGCGGTGCGATGCATTTTCATAGGAGCGCGAGCGTTTTTCCAACACCTTTCAATTGCGTGAATCGAATTCTAGAAAGCTACGCTTAATTTTTTTTTCCAACACCGATACGTTTATGTTCGGCGCGCATACTGTAACTTAACACAATTTCGTTTTTGTGTTTATCTCTTTTGTATATTTTGTTTCGTTGTTCATCGAATGCCGTTTAGTTCGAAATGGACTCGATAATGCTGGTCATGTAATGTTACATTCTAATGGACGTGCAGAAATTGGTATTTGAAAGTAGAAACACTACTATGATTTTTCACGCGGCTTAACTCGTGCGATTATTGTTTTCGTGTGAGTGGTGAGTGTGTGGTTTTTCTTCATTTTCCTGAGATAAAAACTAACTTATCCCAATCTTCGCCACAACACACGACACAAACAATAAATTTATCTTTATATATAATACAGAAGTTGTCAGTTAGGATGTCTTTGCTAAATGTTATTCTGTTATGTTACATAGCCATATATATTTTTGATGCAATTTTACTGAAACTGTCAGAAAGGAAAATTATGCTGTATATATGTATATATAATACAAATTAAAGCTTTTCGATTTTTATACTGCCAGACAAGAATAATAAATAGAATAACATTCGAATAGTTATATATAATAGCTCTCTAATTATATCCGCTCGTCCAAATGCTGCGAAGATCACGAAAAAACTTTGCACCACGGCATACTGCCACAAATGGCATAAAGCGAGAGCATAAATAAGACGAAGAGGTTTTGCGGCGCAGTCGAGCTAACGAGACGGGGCAACTTCTAGAGTTGGATTCTTCAAGTTGCGAAGTTTCGCAGGTGCGGTTTCACACGATGACTTAGCGGCGGGGGATTCAATTTAGCGCTCGGCGTGTACCAACGCCAATGCGTGGGATAACGTTATAAAGTTAAATGTATGTATTTGTCAATCAATACTAAGGCTGCTGATGTACCCGAGACGCCAAAGTATATAGCTCAGGAGGTACTGCCTAGCAAAAGTCCTAGTTATTGAAATGGATATTCGTTCCGCTGGTAAACGTGTTACGTATACAATCTCCAAAAAGTTTCAAGACGTTCGTTGACTGCAATTGTTGAATAAGAGGACCATCTATCTAATGAAATTTCAATGGAAACATTGTTTCACCTGATGTTAAGCGGTTGCCACATGCGAAAGCGATGTAAATTTTTAAGCTAGCTCAAACTTCACGAACTCGGCACGAAAAATCTATTTGGCTACTTTTTTATTGTGGGAAGAATTTCTACACAGGCGCAGTCATGGACAAAGCTAAGTTTTGCAAGGCGATAGGGGTTGATAGTTGTGATTTAACCATGCCGACTTGAAGTGTTTCATGATATTAAACACGCTTACATTGATATCTCACCAATTGTTAGTTTAACACACGTGATTATTCGTGTACAACGATGACATTGTTTACGAGTTTTTGACATAATGACGGTTAGATACATCTAATCATAAAATCGTAGTTCAAATCAGACCTTTGAACTACACTGTTTATAATTTTGTTGGCAATATTACTTTTCAAATCGGAATCTGCATCACAGTAGGACTTACATATTACTGCTTGCCGGTTGGATACGCAGTGGTGCCTCATGCGGAATCTGCAAGAATCCTACTACGAAAGATGTGATGGCCTATCCTTCTAAACCGCAGCCTTTACGTCAGTTGAACCTGATGGAAGGTAAATAATACGACAGCCTTATATAGCTGTCGTCAATACACACCACATTACAAATAAATTTTTATCATGCAAAAAACTCACCGCGGCGTCTCACACTCAAATCTGCGCCTGTAACGCCCAGACTGATGAACGATTGCATATAACGTGTTTAGGTGTAAAAGTTAAAGTTAACTCGATCTATTGGTGATACAAACCAAGAAGGGAAAATTCAACGATGCACAGTAGAAAATTGGGTGCACAATTTTCCTCCGCCTGTTCTCGTTTTGTCTCAGTTAATGGTATCCGAAGGGCATTCGCTATTCCAACCTTCGTTTCGAATTTAGAACATAACAATGCGCGCGCGTTTCTTCTTCAGTTTAAACTTAGAACATTCGATGTATTGCAATACTGGCACGTGTTTGAAGTGCCAGTAGCGCGTCGCTTCACGCCGGGCCATATAGAGACGGTAATAGCTCTGACGCCGCATAGTCCGGGCCAAAGACAAAAACGCCGCGTGACCCGTTCCAAAGCGATCGGCTGGCTAACCTTTGTTTTGCGCCTCGGACTCTCCGCACTATCCCTATTCGGGTAATTTTGAAACGTTCCTTCTTGTAGATGTAATCTGTCATGATTTCGCTGTTGTTGATAGTCGCTGTTGAAATCATGTCAATATGTACAGTATCATTATTGACTTGATATTTAAGATTATTAACGCGAAAACTAAAAAATTAATTTTAAACTCATATCTCCATTTTTACGTTGTTTTCATTTTAAATTTCTTAAATTTTCCAACGTCATCATCAAGATTCATTTTATAAAAAATAGAAGTTTTTTTTCTTCTGGTTTTTTTCTGTATTTATGTATCTCGAATAAACATATACATAAATGTATATTCGAATATTTGACATAGATATTAACGTTCTTTTGATAACGATTTGGAGTTAATAAACTCTTTAACGAGTGTAAATAACTGTAGTAACTGTCGATAAAATTAAAATAATGAAATATTGGCTTGCTGAACAAAGAACATCATCAGATTTCTTCTCAAAATGCCATATTTTTTGTCAATTCCGCTTGCACTATGAGAGTTGTAGAGCACATTAGTTGTTCATTTAACGCAATCAAAGACAATTCCACCATTCATATAATTGAAAAGTTATATGACGAAAACTCTTATCTGTGACATATTGATGCGTGATTATTTGCTCTCATCAACTCGAGCCTCCGTAATTTGTATACATCTCAGCATTTTATACCGATCGGGAGCGATTGTTGCGTAAGGCGTGACTATTCTCACCGTCTCCACTTTCCCACACCTCGGGCGCGGAGGGAGAGTTAAAAAGCGTCGGAATCCTTCGGCGTCGCGCACCGGCCCGTTTAGAGGTTACTAGGCTCGGCCGGACCGGTTTGTCACATGATACAAAGCACGTGCGACCTCCGGATTATGGCCGCGTATGTACGCAATCGCGGCCTATATGCAGTGGCGGTACTACCATACAAGCCCAAAAGCCCGGATGCCCTACTAAGGAGTAAAATTTACAAATCTTAATTAGCATATAGTTCCCGAATAATTTCTTTTTTAAATTTGAGCGTTACTGCTACTTAAGATTTGTAAATTTTACTCCTTAGTAGGTAGGGCAAGCCGGGCTTTTGGGCTTGTATGATAGTACCGCCACTCCCTAAATGCACAGTCCAAACAAAAATGACCACTACTCAGTTTTGATTCGAATCACCTATATAATAAACTATCACGTTACACGCTCGTTTACGAACGTTAATAATGTAAATAACGAACATAATATGCGTAGAAAAATATCTAGCAGTTGTACGCCAACTTTTCGACACTAACGGGATAGATGCGCTATCACTAATTTTGTTGAACGTCAAAGAAGCATATTTGTTGATTTAGTATGAGAATAATTAAGTCTTTTTTTAAATGTATAAAGCGGCTGCTGCACAAATTAGTGCTTGCGACACATAAACCAGAATAGCTTAATTTGTAAATTACATAAATTTTCGTCGAATTGTCATCGAACTTAATATGGCGTGTGGCTAGATAACCATTTGGACTTCTATATTACCTAGCGCAATAAATAAAATATAAGCGATATATAGGTTATACGGTTCTACTGCTGGGTATGCCCCTCTGTATTTAGGGATAAGGCAACAGACCCCTACTTGGCTCCAGTGCAGATTGGCGGACCTCACGTATCTATGATTTGTTTTGTCTTAAATATGCAGGTATCATTATAATACTTTCCTTGAGTTGAGAACCTGCACGTTAATACTGATTAACAATTAGTACATAGAATTATTAATTAACCAATTTTTTGTGGCGCCACCGGGACTTGAACTCATGCTCCTCGGGTACATAGATTTAAAAGCGAGCGCTGAGCTATTTATTTCTTATGCTGGCTTTTTATTTCTTATCAATTTTTTTATTTTATTTCGACAAACTTTACTACTACAAAAGAACCTATGTTACGAAATCGTCTAAACTTTATAGCTTAAAAAAGTCTTATCAGTCTGCAACTCAATCACAGTATGAAAAAAGAACTTTTGCAGAACTTTAACTTACAAATCAATTGTAGTTACATTTTTAAAAATACTACTGAAAACATATATTATTTCTTACAATATCTTGAGTGTGTTTAAAACGTAAATAAAGAATTAATATATATTTTTTTTAATCCGCTGTGTTATATTCTATTTCGATTTCACGCAGCTGTTTGTTGAATAAAACTAAGTCACTGAAATGCGCGAACAAAGAGCTAGGAACGATCTCCGGGGTCTAATTATCACGAAACGGGCGAGTTCTTTAAAATTCCTATGGTCAAATGGGCGCTCAGCTCCGACGCCTAATGAAGCGGGCGCGCGAGAGTATATTTTGATCAAACTCGAGAGCAGAAGTTGGAAAACAAGTTCTGGGGTAAGTCGGCACGCACTGAGGAGCGGAGGCAACCACCCCGGCTCAAACTTATCGCATTATTCAAGCGAACGCGACTTGAGTAATTTTGAAATATTACAGTTTTGGAGGCGCACCGACGCCCGCCTTGCTTCGATGGAGCGACAACTGCCTTGGACGGATGATTATTTATTTTATTTTCCCTCTGCTTTACAGTAATATCTGATTTAGACCAAGGCTGCCTTGTTTAAACTAGGTTATGCTTGCGATCGCTTGCGGATATTTCGATTTCCTGGAATTTTCTTAGACTTGGGTATTAACTTTTTCAAGATTATATGAAAATTACATAAATCGCGTTCCATTTTAGAAATCACACTATGTCAGATATGATCTTTGGTAGAGGTGAATCCGATCTATTTCAAAAAGGATAATCCAACACCCAAATACCCTTCATACTTGTCATATCAGGATGTAAGTAATAAGCCGTTTCTTAATACCAGCGTCGGGGTAAAACACAGATTTTTGATAATACTATAAAGTTGAAAATGAAAAAAAAAGATAAGAGGTAGGAAGGGGAGTGAGAGGGAGGATGGGGATGGGCCACCGGCCACTTCACTCACCGAACGAAACGCAGAGCCAAAACCACTTCCACTTTACGCTGATTTTCTGTGATGTCGTGGTACTAGTCCGGTTCGAGCCGACCCATTCAGCAGCAAAAATATTTTTAATATGTATTTTTTCCTTCTTGCTGATCATGGAGAGAATATTAGATCTTCATCATAAAATTAGTAAAACGTCTGTTTTTCTGTTTGTGAGTTGTTTGATTCGAATGTTCTAAACATGTGGATGAAAATTTAAGTTAAAGATTTAGATTATTCTGTTAATTGACTGAAATATTAATTGACAAAAATATGTGATACTTAAAAATGAACTGTATACAAAAAAATAAATGACGTCTGAATGTGTTATCGACAATGCACAAAGAATAAAACGGAAGTCAACTTTTTTACTGTAATTTAAAGTGTAGCTAGCTATTTTGCATGTAAGTATTTTTATCCTTAAAACAAAAGATGTTTTACATGCAAAAAAAAAACATAGACATTCAAAAACCAAGCGTTTGCTATTTCGTGAAATCGGGACACTTTAAAATTTTACAGTAAAAAACTTGAGCATTGTTCAATATTGCATTGAAATGCGAAAAAATGCAAATCCAACAAGTCGTTAGACCGTTATGTTTACAATTTCGTTTCAAGGTCCGTTAAGTCGGTAAAAAAATTAAGAAAGGTCCCTTTATACAACTGTCAATAGCATTGGCGACAATAAAACAATAAACGTTGCACAAATTCACAAAAGAAATTCAAACAATGCCACATTTCTAACAATTCACCTGCTCAAATAAGCAGGTAACCAATTATTATGCTAATGCTAGTGACAATGAATTTATACTCGGCGATAATGTTTTGAAGAATTGTGGCCAAAGGCTAACTCGCATTACAACACCTTGTGGTAATTTATAGTCCTATTTGTGAGGTTCATAACAAAAGTTCGTTTCCGTATTCTTTATCATCAATTGCTATCACTTGACAGGGGAATTTACTGCTTTCGGTCGGGCGAGTGGACAAAAAACTATCCACGAAATCGGCGAATTTTCCCGCCGACGCAGCGTCGATCGCAACGGAAGACATTTCACAAATTCGATCCCGAATAAGACTACTTTTCCGCGACATTCAAACACAGACTGTTATTCTAAATGACGTTTCAATTCGACAATTAACAAAGTTTGTTATACGCGAAACGACCTATCGACCAGATGCGGTGAGGTTTACGACGGCTAATAGAGTTTATAGCTTTTTTATTGACATTAATGTCCTCTCCACTCGGGCGTTTACGATCGTCTCATTCATTATCAAACTGTGAGGTCAAAACATCTTTAAATCATAAGCGAAAATATGGACGCGTGGATGTTACGAACTATTTTGAATATCCATTCATTCTTGGTTTATGGACATTAAATAATCATTGATAGGTTTACGAGCTTTCGGCTCATCTTGTTTACTTTCCGTTCTGGATTTGATTGCGTTACTAAGGAATTTTTATTTGAGCGCGGACGCGTGCGTGCGTTTACAATTGTGTGGCTTGTTAATTATGAACACCTCGCTCGGGAAAGAGCTTTCGATAAATTAAAAAAAGATATGACTTTCATTTCCTCAAGGTGCAGGGCGTATTCGTTGCTATAATAAAAGGCGCAGCATGAACATACTGTTATAAATGATTAAGTTGTTTCATACACTAACGATTAAAGTATTCGTAGGAAATAATTTAAGAAATAAAATGATGGTGTATTAATTTGTCACCTTTTACATTGTCACAGGGTCAAAGGTTTAAAAAAAAAACTTGTTCCTATCGTGTCTATAACGTTGATACCGCGTTTACAGTAAGCTCAAAGATTAAGGCTCGTGTTGCGTAATTAAAATACTTGTTGTTAAACTAAATTGCCCATAGATTTACGAGACTAGAAAGTGGCTAACCCCTGGCACTGGACTTATCGGTCTTGAACGCTAATCACTTCCTTATACTGCTTAATAGTCGGATGCACACCGGTGTACAACGTTGCATAACAGAGGATAATTACAATGTCGAATGGTAAGAAACACCATTAATAGATTGCAGAAAAGATTAAACGCAATATTATGTTAAATTATACACAGCATTTAATAATCAATTGAGTTTACTTATCTTTAACATACATGCTAAAATCGGCGCTGATTAAAAGAGCTGACAATATGTTATTGTCATCTAATAATATGCTGTATATAAAACTGTTTTTATTACTTTCTAAACATGTTTCAAATATGACCATCTTATTATTCGAATGTCGAAGGAAGTACAAGAAGAATCTAACGCGGCCAAAGTAAAACATGAGCATCTATCGATAGAATACGCAGCGACTTCGTTGTAATTTATCGGCAATACGCTAATTATGCGGATTTGGAGCCTCAACTGGCGCGGTTTACCGTCCGGTTTACGGTTATTCGCTCGGTTTTTCAGCGTTCGAACGGTTATGGTCCCTGTTCCCGCACTTTTAGGGTCGCATTCCCGCGACCCGCGCACGGGAGCTAAACAATCGGCTGCTTGCTTATTCCGCCGCGGCGTCGGAACACTCGCTCGCCACGTTTGAAGTGACTGCAATTTGTCTCCGGCGACGTATTTCAAGTAGATATGATCGTGTGTACGACCGATGCTTGCATAAATTTCACACAAACAGATGCTGCTTTTTTACCTACTGCGACGCGCTGTAGGTAAGCAATTCACCTGGCGCCTCGGAGCGATACGATTTTGATGGCACATAGGTGGCAAAAAGGCGGTGGTTGAGTGATTTGTATAAACTTGACGCGTTTGTTGCTATAGAAAAAAAATGCCTGACGGTCGTCTTTTTATTCGGATTATAATTTCAATATGAACAATATCGTTAACTGCAACTAAACCTTAAGATTAAAAATCTTGTTATTTTTGTTAACCAAATTAGGATTAGCTAAACGATTTTTAACATATCAAACTATCATTTCATTTTAATCTACTCCAATGTTATTAGAAGTAGTATAATAATTGAAACAGCTTATGTCCGCGTTTTTATTTTTATCAACCACGCACCAACCAATAGGGAAATCGAGGTCTCGCTGGGTTTGTGCTCTTTAAAACGTCTTAAGGAAATAATTTTCTTAAATTGAATTATACCGGACAACAGCAACACGATTAATCATTTTCGTAGTGTTGAAATCGAAATTGTATCATATTAAAGTTAAATTGATTCAAAAATTAATTACACAAAAACGGAATATATTACTTATAATTTTGGTTCATGCATTTAATTTCAGAACGGAAACAGCAGATATCATTCGAATTTTCAAAAATAAAACTATATACAAATTATAATATTCTATTTCATTTACAATGTTGCTTCATAGCGGTATGGTCCATCGACGTAAGTGGTCGAACGATAAATAAACATGCGTTTTAACCAAATTCGATATAGGCAGATGCGTTCGAGACTTATAGGGCGTTGACGGGTGGCTGTAGTAGTCTGACACTGGCACTCGGGCTACGATCGTACAAAAAGCAAGTATCGCTTCTACTCATTAAATTATTAAGACGATAATTTATGGCCTTCAATATAATTCTGCACTAGACAAAGTCCTCGCTCGTTTTGCCTTTTTTGCGCTGGTAAAAAAGCAGCGATGCCATCCATCTCTTCAAGCGTTTTGAATTTGTGTAGTGAATGATAAGTATTGAGCGTAATTTTGTAATTATGCGTAATTATTAATAATATAATTATGCGTAAAAATTACGCATTGAGCATTTTTACGTTATACAGCTAGGATGTTATACATATGTGTCAGATATACGAACGTACGTTTACGTAATAACTTTTCAAAAATGAGAATATTATAAAAGTGGAAGACATTTTACAGAATTAATATTATCTTAGTTTTAAAAACTATCAGTTACTTTAAGAACAATTTTACTAATGCTCTTAGTTCAACGGATTCATACATAATATTGAAGATCAATAATAATAATAAAAAAGATTTTGATCGAAAATAGATTTCTTACAATTTTTGCGTAAATATATACTCGTATATGTGTATATACAAACAAGAATGTATTTATTTGAGTCATGGCTAATACTTATATAAACCGTACTCATTTCGTTTGTAAAAATATAACAGACGAATATTATCTAAAGCAGTGGTATAAAAGAAACATTAAAACTAGACATAATCTGTTAGTTTATACTTTATCACAGTTAAGAGTCGAACAGCATATGTGCGTATCGTGTGATAGTAACAAAACCGTGACTTATATCGTTACCTACTTTACTTTGTAAACGAATGCAAAATTATTTTTTAATGTTATTGAATTGATTAAATATTAATAATTCACATTTAATATCCAATACGATGCTCAATTTTGTTATTAATAATCGTTGAAAGACAAGTTTTTATATCTTCGCGATTGTTTTGGCTAACTTTTTTTCAACTGTCTTTTTTTAACGAGCGATCAATAAGATAAGGACTTGTAATCAAATTAAATTTTAAGCTAGCTGAGTCCACGTGTGTAATATATCATTAATAATGATATATGTAATTTTTACGGTGGTAGAGCCACGCAGCTGTTCCCGCTGCTGAATGGGCCGGTTCGAACCGGATTAGTACCACGACC
>DWHO01004871.1:0-10719 GCA_018247575.1 Eurytides lysithous rurik | reverse complement strand
TGTCCATGGGCGGCGGTAATTGCTTACCATCAGGTGAACCGCTTGCTCGTTTGTCAGCCTACTACATAAAAAAAAAATACTGATTTGTTATAAGAGCATAATTTTGTAAGAACCTCCTCATTCGATTTTCAAATTCACCGAAGTCACCAGAGGGGGTATAAGCCGGTCGGTATAAGCTAACTGTAATGCATTTATTGAGCTCAATGCAGGATGGCTAAATAGTTCGCTCAATAAAAAGCGCCACTATGTCTTGATAAGGCTCAACAATCTATATCGCTTCGTGCAAATATAAGTATACCATCACGCATAGCTTTCTCTCTATAAAACGATTTGAATTTATCTATATTTAAGGTATTATTGTATTTTGTAACCCAGTGCTCGGTTACACAAAAGAAATGAACATTTTTTTTTTTTAAGAAAAAGTTCAATCTTCCAATTCTTTGCCACCTAAGCCTTGTATGTGTTGATGTACTAAATGATGTATTAAATGGGTTAGGCTTTGTCGTATTACAGTGGAACTGTGGGTGCGGATGAGGAAATAATCAAGGACGCAAGGAGACTGACCTGGTAGATACTGGTGCTCCTCTTCAGCCCCCGGCAGATATCTTGGCCTTTGTTGAAATCCTTTCTTCTTCAAAATTGTTTTAATTCGTGTTTGGCTAGGTGGCGGGTCCGCCGATTATAATACGAGGATAAGCGTGGAAGGGTGTGGCGCGAGGAAGCGGATGAGGGAATGAGATGTGAAAAAATCATACGTGAATGGGGAGCGGAATGAGAGATTGACAAATGACAACCGACGTTTAACTGACAATTTCAAGTTCGTTCCGAGATGAGCAAATGAAATATATTTTGCCAATTGTTGAATTTGTCAATACGATATTAACTTCATATTTTTAATTATTACCTACATTATATGCAGCGAAGTTCTTTAAATTATATGCTACTAAAGTAGCAATTTGTTTTTATAATACTTAGGTCGATACATTGCACCTTTGTCATTTTAAAACTACTATAAAAAAATTTAGTTAAATCTAATTAAAAAATGACGGTGGGTCACATTATACTATGTCATATTTAAATTATACATATACATATTTTCATTTTCTATGAAGATATGAAAATTAGCAGATAAAAAATTTACTTTTAATCTTATCATGTATTTCTAATAATAATAATATAGCGGGAGGAGGAGGTGGTTCGCACCGTGAATTTTGGTCCGGTTGCCTATGCTGTTGAGGTGTAGGTGCTTTTTGCAACACGCTGCAGCACCGGGCATCGCCTGTTATTCGCCACATGTGCCTTGGAGTAATTGGCGCATTTCAGCTGCTCCCCTTTGCGTGGAAAATCTCCTGCGCAGCGTATGTAGCGCAGGAGCCGATGGTAGTTAGAAACCCTGACAACGGTGGCATTGCAGAGGTCCTTCTTTGCCATGCCAGGCTTCAAAGTTCTCAAGTTTTACTTGTAATGTGGTACGTGGGCAAACCCTCTTAGCGCGGATCGGCCACCCCGATCACTTGGTCGGAGAACCCATTTCTTTGAACGCCTCCGTGATTACTTCGGAAGGCGTATCTTTGGGAGGCCCCTCACTCCCACCTTTGTGGGCAGCTCACCTTGTGGCGCGAACCAATACCACACAATGGTAGCGTCGGTGCAATTACACTCGACAAGATAGCGCTGTATCACCCGGTATTCCGCTGTGATTTCTGGGTGAAAGCGCACCCTCTTGCCGAGCGGTCTTTCGTTTGGTGCATGGACGAGCTGTTGCCTTAGTGCAGCGAAGCGCTTCGTCCAATGCGGGAGACAATCCATGACAATGGACGGATACTTAATCTCCTTGGTGGGCTTGGTAAGCGGCGGGGTGAAGGGTGCGCTGCTATGGCGCCAGCGAAGAAGGAGGGTGCGATTGGTGGTGGTGGTGGGGTTACCGTGAGAACTGGGAATGGGTTCTTCTATTGCATGAAGGCTAACATCGCAAACGATGTTGAGTCCATCCCGATCTCGCTGCAGGTCTCCTCCTTCTCCATCTGTCGCACCGCCAACATATGGTTTCATTCTGTTGCAAGGAGTTCGCCAAAATCTCAATTGTCTCCACCTCCTCCTCTTATTCGGGAAGAGGTGCGTCCTCCAGACGGGGACGTTTATCGTCATGGACGATATTTGGAGAGGTTCTTGGTCGGGCAGGCTTTACTTTCACCGAGATGTGCTTCAGCTCCCCGCATGCCACGCGCTCAAGCGCGGCACCGAGATATCGTCGAGATCCATCAGCCACTCGGTACCACTATTCGCCGGTTGAGTAACCATTGGCAGACAGAACATTGAGAGCCAGACTCTTGACAATAAGCAATTCTTCCATAAAAATAATAAAAAAGTCACTTTATTCATCATGTAAAAGCGTATGTAAATACTTTAACAACGTTCCTTTACGAGACCTTGATAACACCGCATCAGCGAGTCTATTTATGTATTGCTCTACCAATATATATGAAAATCTTTGCAGTTACGATAAATAAATTGCATCGTCCGACCATACATTACAAAAAAAGTTAAAACGAAACCAAAGCGAAAATTTTCAAAAACTACACTAACTTGAATCTGAACTAGTTAAGCGAAGATTGATTCAAAAAGTTAACGTGGTAACGTAGATCGATACAAAACAGAAGTAGAACTTCATTTATATAGTTTTTCACGCGGATAATTCACAGTGTCTTTTTATCTAATTTGTCTAGTTATATTTATTATATATTTGTCTAATTATCTTTATATATAACAATAATTGTTTATGGATCTGATTAGTGATCACGTAAGTCGATTTCATTGTGTTCTTTTTCTCTGTAAAGCACTGATTTTAACTAGTTATTAAACTTACTTTTTACTTTGTGGACTGTATATAACTTTATTCGCTTTAAGACTTTTTTATACTCTTATTTGAACTCTGATGACTCGATACAATTCAACATATATATACAGTGCGGTTGATACTAATGATAGCCCGATGTAGAAGCTAGCCGACTCCATCTATATATGGAAGCACGAACTATTTCGAATTAATATGTCAATGTTCTGTGTATAAAAACTATAAAAAAAGTAAGACTTATATAAAAACTCCTTAAACGCACCGATTAAGGTAATCATTTGAGATATATTTCATCGGCACGATGGCTCGTGCCGCTAGGGTTTCGAGAAATTCGATCTGAGGTTCCGATCAAGCTTTAAATTAAAATACAAAGTCCAAATCACAAAGTCAAAATTTATTATCTTTTTGCAATTAAGCATTAGGAAATACTGAAGTAAAAACCTTTGTCGAAAAAACTTAAACCCTGTAATTAAAACTTTGATTTAACATAGAAATACAATTGTATTTACTTTAGTATTCCCTATTATGTGACTTTCTCGTCTCATCACTTTATCTCCTTAATAAAAAAGTCGTCTATAAAATGTATTACAGAATCAGTGCTACTATAATATTAAAAGTACGAAAGTGTGTGGGAATGGACGTTTGTATGTTTGTTACGTAGACGCAAATACTACTCCACATATTTTAATCAAACTTGACAAATATTGTCTGATGTGTGTATAGCATCAGTAAAAAGGCTCAATGGCCGAAAAGACGGCCCCAAAAAGCACCAGCTCGGGCACCTCTCCCTCCCTCCTTCCAAGAAATTCTAGCCCCTGCACCGACTCCTAATCAAAGCTAGAGCTAAGCCTCTAAAGATCGTCCAGGCCAAAACGAGCTCCGAAATTCGTCAACTGCCTCGCCTGTGCATCCCACTACTAATTACTTGCGCCCTGCGCCACTGCCACCAGTGACTGTCCGGCGACCGGCAGTGCAATGTAAAGTCGCCGCCGCCTCTCTATGTGACCTCGTTTACAACTTCGACGTAACCGAATTACTAATAATCCATACTGCACATACTCCTTAAAAACGCTTGCAGTCTGCGATCACTAAGGAGAGATAAAAACGGTAAAAAAAAATTTAGTTTTAATTCCGGAGGGTCGTCCTTAATTAATTAAATTCAACCGATGCCAAGATTCACATCCCCCTCCAGTCCGTGCTTCCGCACACACCACTCTTAGCGAATGGTCTAGAAACAGGAGGATCAATGACTTCTAGGCGGGACATAACTTTGTTATGTCCCGCCTAGAACCTCTTTCACGTGCCTCTAGCAAAATGTCACTGAAACGAAAATTACATCTACATATAAAGTGCATCCGCTCCATTGTCTCATATGCAAGCTTTTGATTAACACATATTCCCGAAACCCACTTGAAACCATTTCAAGTGGCACAAAATAAAATCCGCAACAGGCGCTTCTTATTAAAGAAATATCGCTTAGACATTTAAAAAAAATTAAAATTCTATTCAGTTGGTAGCCTAGAGAGCTGTTAGAATTTATCACCACCCCCTTAGGATGTGTCGAGATTTCGACGCCCCGTAAACGTATTAAGCGATCTGGCTGATGTTTTAAATTATGGAAATATACGAGGGAATGCAAATGGTAATGGCGAATTAATCTTTATTAGCGGAAGCGGCGTGTCACACTGCTAGCAGTGAACGCCAGGTCCCAGAATCGCTGCCTACACACGATACCGTCCTGTGCCTGGTGGCTTGTGAATCACATATATCGTGTTGTTATTGTTTTTAATCTTAAGCAATCACAACTATTCGGTTCTTTTTATCACCCCACTCTATTTTAATATTACAAAATATTGACTGGCCTGCTAGTGTAGTGGTTAGTGTTCCTTACTGCAAAACCAAAGGTCGTGGGTTCGATTCCCACCCAAAATATTTGTGCGATGAGCATAGGTATTTGTTCTGTGTCTTGGTGTTAATTATCTATACAAGTATATATTTAAAAGTATATAAGTATGTATATCAGTTGTCTGATTACCATAGTACAGGCTCTGCCTAGTTTGGGACCATGTGGCAATGTGTACCATAATATTGTTATTTTCTTTTTTCTTTTTTGTTCTTAGTTCGATTAGTCTTGAACTGGTCTATCTATAACTACGAGCTTCAAGCCAGGCAATTATAGGTCATGTTAATTGGTGAAATGGTTCACTTCGAGCTGCAGGAATTTTTTTACAGTTCTACAGGTGTTCAAAATAGCTGCCTTTTGAAGCGGGATATATGTGTTTTTCTTTAATTCAAGTAGGCTATTGTAAATATGATGTGGCATAACTCCGGTAGTTGAGATAACAATAGGAACTATGTTTATCTTGTCTTGTTTCCATATTTTAAAATTTCTTTTCTCAGTTCTGCGTATTTGTTTATTTTTTCTGTCATTGTTTTTGTATGTTATGAGTATTAGGTACTGCAATGTCTATTAAATAGGTGATTTTATTCTTTTTATCTTGGAGAATGATACACGGTCTATTGTAGTGAATGGTTTTGTCAGTGAGGATGGAGCGGTCGTAGTTTAATTTATATGACTCATTTCTAGGACATTTTGTGATGTGTATTTGTAGAGTGTTGTGTTAGTGTTTTGTATTATATGATGTTTGTACGCCAGTTTTTAATGAATGATATATCCTAGTTGGTTATGCCGGTGTGTGTAATCTGTCTGAGTCAGATTTGGGCATACTTCAGGTATGTGTTGTATTGATTCAGGTTAGGTATAACACCTGCGGCATCTGTCATCTGTTATTGTAGAATCTTTTATATTGAATTTTCTATAATTTTTTGTGTTAATTACTTGATCCTGTATTGCCATTAAAAAACCTTCTGTTTCCAGGAACAAGTTACTTATTTTAAGCCACATGTTTAAAGCTATTTTGTATATATTAGGTTGATTAAGATCTTGAGGGTGACGTCCGTGTAATACCTTTTTTGTCCAATCTTCTACTTTTCTTTCCTGTGGATTTCTGTTATTTAAATTACTAAGTTCTATTCTATCTAACAGTGCTTAAGGATGAGACACATTTAATGATTGTGTAAATAGTTTTTCAATGTAATCGATACACATTACCACGCAGATACGACAACTCTGTGCACTATAAGGGGAATAAGTTCTTATCAATGCAAAATGTACCAACTTGCTACTGCTTATTCAGAGGTAGGTTCCCCTTAAAGACTGACAACGCATTTGCAAGTTCAGTAATGTTGCAAATGTCCATGGGCGGCGGTAACCATACCTTACCATCAGGTGAACCGCTTGCTCGTTTGTCAGCCTACTACATAAAAGAAAAAAGGTACTCACGTGGTGTACGCTCATCTCGCCCGTGTACATGTAGTCGAGGAGTGCGCGCAGGTGCCTCGGCTCGGCGCCATCTATCACCAGCACCGGCTCCCCGTGGGCCTCGTGCGCCCCCAGCAGAGTGCCGAGGAGCTCCGAACACGCGGCCAGTACGACCCTACGGACGAAAAACAAATTTAATCGATCTAGGAAAGTAAACTATCAATATATGTACCTCGATATACTTAGTCTTGCCAGAAATGTCGTTACAAAGAAATGCAACATTATTTTATTGTACGTAACATTTATTACTATTACAGTGGGTTAGTTTAATACATTGATATAAAACCATTAAAAGTATATAAAGTTTATTCGAAATGGTCTCCATAAGCGATACAGTCGTTTAAACGTTGAGGCCAGTTATCAGTATCAACAACACGCACTCTATGGGAAAATTCTTCACTGCCAATCGTATGGGATTGTTTTAGAGACTCCAAATTATCATTGCGTTTAGAGCAAGCCTTACCTTACTCTAAAACTGACCATAAATCATGATCCAGTGGATTAAGATCAGGACTAGATTTAAGATCAGGCCTAGTTGACGGCCAGGCTTTAGCTCTGCTGAAGTCCGGAACGTTCGTTTATAACCAAGATTCGGTGGATCGAGCTTCATGACCCGGCGCCGAGTCTTGCTGATATGACCATTCTTGGTTATTGGACACGGTGTTGTTTAAGGGGTTTAACTACCTTTTCAAGAATAGTATCTTGATACACTTGTGCCGATGTTTTGATACCTTTTTCACAAAAATATGGCTCAGTCACTCCTTCATAGCTAACACTCCACCAAACCATCACTTAAGTTGGATAATGCTCACGTTGTATTTTGTTGACTAATTGGGAAGTTTCTTTAGAGATTTCAGCATAAATTTGGTGGCTATTTTGTTTTTTAAAATATTGCTCAGTTGTAAAAATTTGATCATCGGTAAATAAAAATTTTCTATGACCTCCTTTTGTGTACCGCTTAAGTAGTTGTTTTGACATTACCATCCTATTCTTTTTTAAATTATCAGTTAAGAAATGAACAGTGCATTTCTTATAGGCTGCGTATAGTTCTAAGTAATCTTTTAAAATACGCGACATGATTCTAGGTGCTATTTTCATCTCCCGAGATAAAATATTTTGTTTTCGGACAGGACTTCTATGAATTCTTTCCCTTACTGCTTTGATTGCCTTTTTCGTACAAACGGTAGAAGTACGAAAAAGGCGATCAAAGCAGTAAGTACGAAGTACCTTTAGATTTTATGAGCTTCCGCCTATAAGTGAATTTGTAATGCAAGGCTTGTATCACGCTGTAATGTCGGTCACGATTCGTTCCCGGTCTCATGGTCATATTATACAATATTAATGAAGTTTCGTGGCCGGAATGGATACCTTGTTCCTTACTTGAAACATTTACAAGATCGAAGTCAGACCCACATCAGAATACAATTAAAATATGGATCAATCCTAAGAGTGGCAGATAAGAATTAGGCTGTACCTGAAACGTGAATGCATGCCATACAACTTATGGAACCACGAAATATGATTTTTTTTAAAAAATTGACAAAATAGAATGGGTATAGTGATAATTTTGTTTAATTGATAAGTTAGATATTAGTGACATTTTGTTCTGATATTTCAGGTTATAATATTATATTTTGTATTTAAGCAAAATCAATTACAGTAAATAATTCTGAAAGTTTCTGAAAGCAATTTTATAAAAAAATTTAAATGAGAGATATAGAAAATTTAGGGAGAATATTGTTATATATAATATACTTGAAAACTACGAATGTTATTAGTTATTTATAATATTTTAACATATATTATTTAAATTAATATATGTATATCACAAATACGAATGCTTATTAATGCACTAAGTTTGCCCTAGTTTTTCCACTAATAGAGCGATAGATATGACTTCTGGCATAGTCAGTTTTGGCCCTAGCCACAGCGTTGTGACTTTCTGTGAGAGAAGAGATAAAATAAGCGAGAAAGTATCTCTCAAAACCTAGCGCTTGATAGTAAATACACCGAGTTCGGACTAGAAATCAATAAAAATTCTAATCAATAACATAAAATGTACAATTCTGTTAACAATTCTTTTTTTAGGGTAAACTCTACAAAAGAGAATTGTTGAATAAAATAATTATACAGTCGTTTTGACGTAATGTACGTTTAATTGAGAAGAGTTATTTATTCATGCTGCCACACAAAATGTAATGTCTTTAAACATTTCACATATGTATATTACATTTGTTTTATATAAGTTGGAAATTTCTTAGGATGCTTACGAGTACATAAATTACGTACAGCTATTCAGAAAATGTCCATTGTCTGAATACGCTAATAATGAGAATATGCACAATGAACTTTCTCATTACAAATATATGTGACCATTAATCTTTTTGAGGACTGGATCTGGGTTCGTTGATATTGGTAACTTATCTTCCCTGTTGAGCATCGATATAATAAATTTTACCTTTGAGGACCGAAACATAGCGTGTTTCACTCTTTAACTCAGTAGGCTTTCTGTTATATGCCTTGATACCATACTATGCGTTTAGTGGTTCTAAGTGGAGTTTAAGTCACATTTGCCACTACAACTCTGTTCGGTATACATATCGGTAAGGTAATATAATGTTACACATTTGTTACATCCTTTTTGACACGAGAATTTTAATAGGATATGCTTTAAGGCAGCGTTTGATCATATTTTTCATATTCCAGTCGATAACTTTGAAAAATGACGTGTGTATATATATATATATAGAGTTCCTTGACTCCCTTTTACAGTAGAGAATCACATACACATTATAACGGAGATCCAGAGTAATTGACGTCATTATACAGAGTCACTCACTTTTACAAACTCAGTAGGAAAAGATGACAAAGGTAATTTTAGCAGCAAACCCGTGAAACTATATCATTCTAGTAATCTAGTGTGACTTAATTCAGCCAGTCTCGAAACGTGTTTTTTTTTTAAATCTTTCGAGTAATAAAAACGTCAAGTCAAACAATGTCATATCAACCGCCTCATTAAGAATAAAGTTAATATCTCATTATGAAACAAGTAGTTCCTAACAAATTTGCCTATCCAAAATGACGGCTGAACATCCTGTTACTATTTGAAGGATGGCGTGCTATTCCGACGTTTGTAAACAAGTGTTTTACTCAGAACAAAAAACATCTTGATCAAATTGTTGCTAAAAATATCCGACAGAGTTTGGCCCCTATCGAGAAGATTAATGAGCCGGAAAGGATAAGTATACTCTTAGCTGAATGCTCCGTAAATAGTTCATAGAACATTAAGTTTCAATTTTTTTCATGTTGTATAAATAAATTGAGAAAATGTACAACTTTCTAACCTGAATTAAATGCATCGATTATCTCTGTAATATTAACCTTACCTTATTGGTTTTTATTTTATTTGAATAACAAATTCTATTTTTATAAGATTTTATTTACTTGAACACAAGTTATTGTAAAAAAGAAGCGGGCTGCCCTAAGACATAGTTGAGTATGATTTTTGAACTTTTGTACACGCGTGCGCGCTTGCCTATGACCTAAGCTATTCGTTTTAGTAGATTTTTGCCTTCATCATATAATAAAGTTTACTGCCAGTTTACTACAGTATGCTTACATTGGTTAAACACCTTGGGGTAAATATTATGCAAGTTATTCATTTTATTGTAATGATAGGGGGCTTGTGTTAGAAATTTTCTTCTAGCAAATTCAGAACGACTTGGATACGTTATTGCAACAGAATTCTTACGTCTTATACTTGAAATGTTCGGGTTAAAGGTTAACGTTTTATGAGTGATTTCTATGATATTAACTATAGATATAAAGTTTCCTGACAGTCAGCAAACCAGATTCTTTAAAGAGGGATTCAGTAGGGATTCTGTAGCACATGTAGTGCATTACTAGAATTAAAGATCTCTTGGCAACCCCACCCCATACAGGAATACAGTAACTTATTATGGATTGTGCTAATGCTACATAAGTTTTATTACATGCATTTATTACATGTCTAAGTGTTTTGAAAACCCACATAAGCTTTCTAAGTCTGCTCATCATCTGTTCAATATATGAGTACCATCTAAGGTGCTGATCGACCATGATGCCCATATATTTAATACATGTTACTTTTTGTATTGTAGGGCAATTGCATAGTTGATGATCAGACGCTAGACACATATGATTTTTTATAGAAAAGTTTTGCCCCGATTGAGTGGCGCTGTTGGGAGGAAAACATTTGTAGTTTGTTTTTAGCGTATTTAGCGTGAATAGATTGTCATTCACCCTTTTAACAACTTTAGCCAAACTTTTCTCCACCCTTTCCTTAACGTCTAACCGGTTTACCGGAAAAACCTAAAGTTATACTGACTAATACTGTTTATTTAAGTCTAAACAAAACACTCTTTTGAATCAAATCAAATCAAATCAAAATATTTTTATCCAAATAGGCCTTTACAAGCACTTATGAATCGTCATTTTTACATCT
>DWHO01004870.1:0-10721 GCA_018247575.1 Eurytides lysithous rurik | reverse complement strand
CCATGGGCGGCGGTAATCGCTTACCATCAGGTGAACCGCTTGCTCGTTTGTCAGCCTACTACATTAAAAAAAAAAGCTACTGCATTACCAGTTATTCTATCAACACGCCGTAGCACTACTGTGTTAAATCAGACAATGTATACATAAATAAAAAAAAATACATTTCGTAAGGTAAAGGGAAGCTTTGAGGGAAACAATTTGGTAAGTACGGAATATTGATTTTGCAAATCGTCTTGTTTGTTTGTCTCTTTGTCAATTCAAAATAAAATTTTATACGACACTTCACTGTATTTACAGTTTAGCAACGAAATATTCGAGGTGCCTTCGAAAATTTAACCCTTTCGTTACCAGCGCCGAAATAAGCCGGCATTCACTGGACGCTCCGTGTGTACCAGCGTCGCATTTAGACGGCCTGTTTTAAGATTTATCACGGCTAAAAAAAAATACTAAGAATTATCCTAACTTCCATTTTTAATTAATATACCAGTAAAATCTTTAAATATGTAACATTTAAATGAGAAAATTCGAACATCAGCTCACCGCCACGCAATGTGCATACTTCGTGGTGCGCATGCCGGTGCAGTAGCGTCCCTTCGGCTGAACGGACTACGGTGAGGAAAGGGTTAATAATATCTTTCATTATCAAAACGATACTCCGAATTTTATTCCGATTATTAACTCGTAAATCTCCCTCGTCGTGAACCGGCGAATTTTGTTACCGCAACAAGGCACTCCGCGCACGGATCATCTCGTGATTGTCAATATCGGCGCGGATATCGGCCGAGTTACGCGAGACTTCGGGCGGTAACTTTTATGAGTGCGAAATTGTGTTTATACTCATGTGTATCGCGATTTACCGCCGCGTCGGAGATATTGCTGCGGAACGAAGTGTCGTGTGGTACAAGCGTTGAAAGAACCGCTAAAATGTGAGAACGACAAGTTATTTAGTTGGTTTTGTTAATTTAATACCCTCGACTTGGGTAAAGCAGATCCAACTCTATAAAACGAAGGTACCGCGTGCAAGCGGTAAAGAAACCCTCAAGAATTTGAGAATTAAAAACATTTTTTTTATAGAGCCACTTGCTCGTTTTCCCGCCAAACGAGCAAGCGGCTCACCTGATGGAAAGCAATTACCTGGCCCTGGAAATTTGCAACGTCGGACGTTTTGCAAATGCCTTGCTGGTCTTTAAGGTGGAAATTTTTGGAAGGGAAGGTTAGGAATGGAGAGGGGAGTCTGGAAAAGGAAAGAAGAGGGTTGGGGATGGGCCACCGGCCAATTACTCGAAAAGACGCGGAAGCGCAAACACTTCCAATTTACGCCGATTTTCTGTGAGGTCGTGGAACTTATTCCGTTCTTAAGCTTGTTAAGCTCTACCACCGTAAAGTTACATCGCCTTTTAAACCAGGCCACAGTAGCGCGTACACATTACAGGTTGGGGATAGAATAACTGACAATGTATCACCCCAGGCGGTCTCTGCAAAGGGGTTTCACCACTTGTGAAATGTTACTACGACACTCGTTGCAACACGACTACCGCATATTTAACAAGGAGCCCTGTCGGGAAGGCTCGAGGACGATCGCGTCGGAGTGTACCGCACCGCGAGGTGATTACGGGAAATTGTTTTAGAAAAACAAAACACGTGCTAACTGACGCCGTGACGCGCGAAACGAAGGTAGGCACGTGTCGAGTGCATTTCACGGATGCTCCACGGCGCGGTAACGACGTATCGCGGCCGCAGCCCTAACGACCGTTGCCGCCCGTCTAATTGGAGACTCCGCCGCGGGCGCGAGGCGCGACTGGGACTAAGATGTTAGCCGATTTTAGGTTCCGCGCCCGAGAAAACGCAGATGACAGAAGTTTTAAATTACAAAACCTCCTTGTGCATGTTAATCGGAATAACGTCCGCCCTAGTCGATAAGAAAGCTATAAAAAGCGAATGCAAAATGGTGGCATGTTTCATAATCTTAAAATAGTTGCGATTGTATGAAGTGGAAGTGTTTTTGATTGCGTTTCGTCTGGCGAGTGAGGTTTGGCCGGTGGCTCCTCCTTGTATTCCCCTTCCTATCTCTTTCTGCATTCCCCTTCCTTTTTTTATGATAGAGGCTGACAAACGAGCAAACGGCTCACCTGATGGTAATTGATCACCACCGCACATGGACATTTACAGCATTATAGAACTAGCAAATGCGTTGCCAGCCTTTCAGGAGAGAAATTTTTTGAAGGAGGAGGGAGAAGGAGTGATAGAGGTAGGAATAAGAGTGAGAAAGGGAGGAAGGAAAGGGAGGGGGATGGGCCACCGGCCACCTTACTCACCGGACGAAGCGCAGAAGCAAAAACACTTCCGCTTTTCACCGATTTTCTGTGAGGTCGTGGTAGTGATCCGGTTCGAGCTGACCCATTCAGCAGCAGCGTGGCTCTACCACCGTAAAACCGCCACCACCGTTCCTACCTCTTTCTGCACCCCCGAGGGGTTCCCCCTATTACTACCTCCCTCCTTTTCCCTCCCTATTTCAAATACCCCTCCTTAAAAGGCTGGCAACACATTTTCAGTTCTGTAATGCTGCAAATGGCCATGGGCGGCGGTAATCACTTACCATCAGCTGAGCCGCTTGCTCGTTTTTAGCCTAAACCATTAAAAAAATTGTGTCAGAAAAAAGTAAAAACGAGAGAGAAAAATGTACAGAACCAATCGCCGTTGAAGCTGTTTCAGTATGACAACTCTTTTATCTTTTAATTGTGTCCGTGCAATGGCGGCGCTCCAGTCTTGTTTGCACGTTTCCGGTTCTAGGCACTCGGCGTTCATACACTCGCGTGAAACCGTTCATTACCACCTTATTCATGCAACAAGACAACAATGCGTTTTAATGGCTACATCTGGTAGCATTAAAATTTGAAGATAATGTTCTAACAACTACTCAGAAATACATTTGTATATATTTATGTTACCTATTCGAGTAAACTTCTCCTCTGTTGTATGTCAATGCAAGCAATTATTCAGAGTTTGTGCTACAGTTTGCAATTTGTGTTATCAATATTACTTTGCAGTATAATGTGATACATAATTATTATAATAATTAATTTTTTCTACTTTTTATAACGTAATGAAAAACATAATTACATAAAGGAATTAAAAAAGATAATTCTTATTGTAATTTTATCCCTTTAAAAAATCTTACTATGTAGCTAGCATACGATTGCTACATTAATAATCTGATCAGTTACATCAAAATGTCAATGTTGACTACTTATAGTGCAGTTACAGTTGATAGGGTAGGTCAGATGATAGGAAGAACACTCACTTATCTAAGTAATGTTTTTTATTTGTTAACAGGTACATAAAGACTTCTTCGGTCGAATAGTACCTTTGAATCAAGCACAAAGACGAGGTAATAAAGTTTGTATTATTATTGTTATTGTTGATGTTACTTTGTACAATTAACGACATTGAACTGCACGCATGGGGTAGTAGCTTGAGTGGTCATCTTGCCAACTTTCACTTGGCTTTTTCACGCCATTTTATGTGTTCGATCCATGCACATACAATTATGGATTAGATGATGCACAAATAGTTCTAAGTCAGGCCGTACTTTGCGTCTGCCATTTTGTGATTGTGAAACCTTTACGAGGTTTCAATAAAATCCCCTATTGCAGGAAGCATTTTAAACGAAAGAATAACAATAATAGATAAAACAACATTTAATAAATTGGCTTTAGTCATTATTATATAATAATTTGTTCATCATCATTTTCTAATAATGTAACTCCTTATTATTTTTCCTGGACAAAGGAAAAAGAAAACAAATAGAAGATACAACGTTTTATATTTCTTCCTGAAGAGCGCAGCGCAGAGCTGATGCCAGGTCACATATTCGAAGTCTTCCTATCAGATTCGTACAAGCATTTTTCCTCACAACTGTACCTCAAAGGGGCCATTGGTCAAAATCTTAAAGTTTTTCCGACAGGTTTCTCATTAGAAATCTCAACGACTCGCATCCCTCCTTCCCCTTTCGCAACAAAGCGCCAGTCGCAAAGTGAATTCGCTCGAAACGATCGCGACGTCGCCCCAAACGTTATCACATAACGTTAATCACACGTCGAGTTAGCGGAGCGCCTATTATTTTCAATTACGCGCCCGCGCCGCCAGGAAGGGTTGTTAATATTCATTCCCCGACACTCGGCCGGGAATCGAACACCTGATCCCCGCCTCCCCCGCACCCCATGCCCCGTATCCGCCCGATTGTCTGCCGTTTTGATATTAATCGGGCGCAATTTGGCCGCGAATGGGAAATTTTAATAGACATCGGGAGAATTGCGTTTGGCGACTTTAGGATCGGTTCACACTTGCGCCTTTCTAAGTGCCAAGTTGCAACGTTCAGTTCTTGCGCTCGCGCGATTCCGTTACATTGTTAAATAAAACAAATGTACGGATTTTATCGTGTCTTGATTATGTTTTATTTTCCGGCGTTAAATATTTAACAAATTGAAATCCAAGCACTCCGACACTGCAATACCTCTAGATACTAGTCCAGTAATTTTAAAATTAAATTAATTTTTTATATACTTTTGATAGAGACATGATAGGTACGGTGTGAGGTACAATGTTAGATGTATTGTAACGTGTTACTAAACGCTGATTTATCACGCTGTAGGTTTTTTTAGGAAACAAATTGACACAACGAGCAAGTCCTTTTGGTCAGCATCACGCTTGTCATTAACAAAATAGCGCCACACAGTATTTTAAACTTTGCAAGTTTACAACTCCTTGGATCTATGTTGTACTCATCATCTAAAGACTCTATGTTCAAAAAGAACACTGGTGATATTGCCCGTAGAACGAAATATAGTAGTGCTAACATATAACAACTAATTATGTAGCAGTCGTTCTATACCTATAGCATAGGTAATAAGATAAAAAAGAAGCATTCAACACATATTTTTTGAAAAAAATATGTGTTGAATATTCGTAACGTCTCTCTAGTATCGCATAGTCACACTATTCTTATTGAATATATTTTACTGCGAAGAAATCCTTTAACTAGCAGTTGACTATATAATTACTCTAATACATCAAAATAAATCATTGTGTAACATAAATATGATAAATTTACTACCATGGAGTAAAACTAATTCATTAAATCAAAATTTGTTTCACTAATCCTAGTATCCCATTCTCATATTAAGTTCAAAAAGTTGCATATATAATCACCTGTTAACATAGGAATACCTTCACTATACGCACGTGTGTCTCCCACCTTACGATTAGTACCAATGTTATCGCGCGTCAAGCCTCCACAATTCTCATTAAGGTGGCTGCTTAATAATCTCAACGAGATTTGTAATAGGATTGAGTGAGAGTTCTCACTGTCTTCTTGCCTTTATTCCCCTATTCTACAAAGCCTTTGTCGTGATTTTAATGAGAACGTAGGAGTTATTAAATAAATTTAATTGGTGTTACTTCAAACAATTTTTTCACTGTGAGCCTTCCATTCACCTATCATGTCTAGGGTCCTTGTACATTGTCGTTCAAACCGGACTTTGACTTTGCGTTCAAAATAGTCCTTATACATAACTGATTGATGGTAGAGTAAGTGGCAATGGCGTGGTACCAATACCAAGCGGATTCTGCAAGGCAAATTCTGGTTTGGTTTTTCTTACCACTGATACTTGGTGTGCTGTTGAGATAAGAGACTAGAATAGATATCTCTAATCGTTTAACCATTTGTAAAATGATAATTAACCATTTCTGTAACATAATCGTTCACATCAAATAGACAAATACAGCGGGAGCAAGTTGTAATGAACACTATATGTACTAATTGTTTCGTCTCCCCGAAGCGTTCAACGCAGCTATTTGATTTTACAGTTGGATTACCCCCCACGTTCTAATGACTGTTTTGATTGCTTGATACCGCTTAAAGCACAATAATTTTTATTTACGATACGGACGGATATAGCGGGCTAGTTTCGTAGTTTAATAGTTTTGTTTTCATTGTCTAAAAAGTATACTTATATTTATAAGTTTATATCTGTATATACACATTGTCTTTGCGATTTGATACACAATATTGGTTAATTAAATAGATCTTTAATAATATTTGTTGATCTTGATTTTATAACAGTTTAGTTGCCAACTGATTTGTTTGTACAAACTTTATCTTATCATAGGCTTTTAGGTAGCTAATACCACTAATGATTTTGTATTATTCAGTTTGTACGGAATTACAATAAGCATTAAAGAAATAAATGAATATCATGTTAGTTATCATAGTAGTTGGTGAAAATTCAACATACATATATCAACCATCAATAAAAAAATAGATTCATACATACTTAATATCGTAAGTATACATACGTATAAACATATATTGTACTTATCCAATTTGCCAACGGTTCGTTTTTAGTGTGGTGCATCTATGTATTTTACGTAAACCCAATGATTATGTCATATTACTCAGTCGGAGTGAGTATCACACTTAAAATATGACCGCTACAAAAATGACAACGTCATTATAAATAAAACTGAAATTGGTACTACTACTAATTGAAATCGAATAAAATATGAAAGGTTAAAAATCTTTTTATATGTTCAAAACTATATTCGTGTACACAGTTTATTCACACAGCACTATTATAATTTGTTTTTGAAAATTTTTTATAGTCTTCCAAAAGTCTGAAAAGAGCTAAAACTAGAATGGGGCTATAATAAAAAAATACCCTGTTTTTCCTAGGTTTTTGTTTCACATTCGACTACTTTTATCTTTGTACCTGACATTACTGCTCGTTAAATCTTTTCAGCTGCCCGAAAATAACATCCTTACAAAATATGCTTTAGTAAACTAAAGAAAAAAAAATCATTAAAGCAATACAGCGGATCCGTCCGTTTAGGCCCGGTTTGTTTTATTCATGCACTTTCGTCCGGCGCTTAAATGAAACGCAAACTTCTGCCTCCGCGACTGAATAGTTAAGTGGGATTCTTTTGAAAACGGTGTATATTAAAATACCTACGGCGACTCGTTATTAAAGAAAGTAGGTAAGCGTACACGAGATTACATAATGCGATAGCGTTGGCGCACGACGTCGCCCCGTTCCGCTCGCAGTGGGCGGCACAATGGATGGCAATTAACTAGTGCAAACATTCCCCACCGCCCGCCCACCGCGCCGTGATTATGCCGACGCTGTTAATTATGTTTCGGGGTTATCTGCTTAACTCGAAACGCAATCGGTCGGTTTCGATCGCGCCCATCGGTCGCACTTTCGGACGATTAACAACCCTTTCTTTACGTTCGAAATAGATCGATGTTGCTCAAGTGTTGTTTCCATTTTGTACGATTTTCTCCACTTAAGCGATTCAAAAACACTGCCTTATTTTAATAGGCACATAGTTAACAGTAATTCAATTACAATTGGACTCGATTATCTTACTTACCAGACGAAATGTAGGACAAATTAAGTAAAATGCTTAATAAAATTTACTAATTTCAAATATGTCGTTTTTTTTTAACATCTACATCATAAAGGTACATATGAACTGAATCAGGTATGTTATCCGTTAGTCAGATATAAGTAGCGATTATACTTATTAATAATTTAATCTTCATAATTTTATAAAAATCAGTGATAAACACACAACAAACACTAGAAATAAAAATAAGCTTGTAACACCTCGATTTCGTCTCTAAAAGGTGAAAAAATCCTGCATGGGCATTGGCGTACGCATGTTTAATAAAGTTCCACAAAATATCTTCTACCACTTGGCCCTTTTAAAACTAAAATTAGAAACATTTTGTTGCATAAAGCTTACTACACTGTTCAAGAGTTTTTGATAGATCAAATGCGTGGAACTTATTTGATTGACTCATATATGGAATAACTATCACATTGTATTACGGCCTAACGTACTGTTACCGTATTTTAAAAGAGCAACTGTTGAGTTTCTCGCCAGCTCCTCTCAACAGAACTGCATTCCGAGCCGGTAGTAGCTTTCATACGAACAAAATGTAAATATGACGATTCAAAAGTTCTTGTAAAGGCCTACTTAAATGAATATATTTTGATTTGATTTGATATTAAGACTTGTCTTGAAATTTTCGGTAGTACAATATGAAAGCTTTTGTAAAATGAGAATCTTATCCACCATTATTTTAAAACACCAATAAAATAATCTTTAATATGCTCTGATGATCTAGTGTGGATTATCTTCAACTTTTAAATCTACTTCAATTTACATTGTAACTTGGGTTTTTATATATGTTTACTATGTTAAATATTAGTTCTGAATGTATATTTAAAAAATTAAGATAATTACTAATTAAGATAAAAAGAGTGTGTTAAAGCAATATATTTATACATAAGTAAGCTAGCCACCACTGTAATAAACATTTGAATTGGAATAATGTCCAAAGTATGCTTTAAAATGTATGCCGCGTCAGTAATTACTTCTAATCTATAGCCCTTTGCTTAATGTACACACATGACACTAATTAGTATTAACAATGTGGCGAAAATGGTATTTGCTGCAAAACGCATCTGCTACTTGCAGCTCTTTGAAATTATTTAATAATTAATTTTAAGACTAAGGCTAAAATGGCTACTACATTAAAATAATTGTTCTAATTTATTATAGCATGCCATCGGCAAAGTTCGATTAATTTGCATGGGGGATTTAAAACTTGTTTAATATAAATCAAGCCAAAAAAACTTCTTTATATTATATATGCGCATTCCAATAAGAAACGATGATTTAACAAAATGATACGCGATAGTGTATAGTTGTGTAAAAAAAATTTACTTTTCCGCTTGGAGCTTTAGCGTCTACGGAGCTACAATGCTACGGCGCTACGTTAACAAATTGTGCTATGTTTTACTTTTCAATTGATGGTTTTACAGGGTTGATGCTTATATGTTAAATGTAATTGTAATAAAATCTATACAGTTGTCTTTATAGAATATTTTACTATACAAAATAGATTAGTAATTATTTTAATAAAATCAGTAATGCTGTTATGATATACGCTAATACATACTGTATATATACACGAATACTACGCTTTGAAACGTAATTTAAAGTATAACTATTTTTATAATTTCTTTCATGCTTTGTTTATTTATATACCTACCTGATTAATAATAATAGTAAATTGTTCACAGATGCGCTACCCGACGTGATATCATCAAGTGGTGTATTCTATCAATATAGAGAAGGATTCAACAATGCCGTGCGTAGAAATGTACGTGTTCGGGATTTGTTATAGCCAAACCAAGGTTGAGAATTCGTAAGGATATTAATTCGTACATCAAATGTAAACCTAATTAATATATAAATGTAAGTAATATAAATTTATAAAGAATATAAAAATAAATCAGAATAGTTTCGAAACTTAGTTTCCTTGTGTTTGTTTCTTTAGTTGTAGATCCTAATAAACCTTAGGTTATTTAATTTATATTTATTAAAAACTGATGTACTAGGATGCAGCAGGTAAGAAGTACTAAAAAGTGTGTTAAAAGAGAGAAAGTGTAATAAAATTATTAATAATTACTTGTGCAAGTTTAAAAAAAGGTTAAATGTTGAATTTGTTAAGGTTAAAGACCGCCGCCGCCTAATCTCGCCCTGTTACGATTTTAAAAACGATATCAAATATTAAAACGTTTTAGTTCTTCTAGTCACGCCGATTTTAATATTTATATTCATCTTGGATATCACAATTAAATAAAATCGAAAGAAATGTAATCATAAACTACAGACGCTTTAGTAATAGAGAAAGTATTTGATACAGGTGTTGTAAAACCCCATCTGTATTAATAAAACGACAGCACCAAAGTTGTTAAGAAGAGCGTTGAAGTAAACTCGCTTCATAAATACATCAGAGACGATATTTATGTGTTTAGTTCTCGACGGTACGTCTTCACAACACAATGATTAACTGTTAAACTTGGCAGAAAGATCTACGGCAGTTCTTGTTTGCAGTGCGATGGAAATTCTAATGATACGGAATCAAAGTTTTATTGTTAATCTCTTAAATATAACACCTGCGCTGCAACACAGTAAAAATGTTTGGTTTACTACAGTTGCGGTACTACCATACAAGCCCAAAAGCCCGGTTTGCCCTACTAAGGAGTAAAATTTATAAATCTTAATTAGCGAAATTGCATAATTCCCGAATAATTTATTTTTCAAATTTGAGCGTTGCGGAAATTATGTGCTAATAAATATTATAAATTTTACTCCTTAGTAGGGCAAGCCGGGCTTTTGGGCTTGTATGGTAGTACCGCCACTGGCCGAAAAAATGTTTAATTTTATTTCAATTAATTTCGTTCGTTCGAATATTTTACAACAGTCTTCGTCGCGGGACAGATTGGTGAAGGATGGGTAAATTCGTTTTATTTTATTTATCTTTGGTTGTTTTTATTTACAAAAAATCTAAATTTTAAAGTAGGAATACCTTGTGCCATTAAGGTGTTTTATATACATAAAATTTCAAGCGAATAGATGTCTAGATCCGGAAAAATTGCCTGTTCGAACAAATGTATGCCCCAGGTGTGAACCCACGTTCTCTGAAGCCAATAGCGGCTATGTCAAATGAGCCATTGTATATGTTTTTTTTTATGTAGTAGGCTGACAAACGATCAAGCAGTTCACCTGATCGTAAGCGATCACCGCCGCCCATGGACATTTGCAACATTACATATCTTGCAAATGCGTTGCCAGTCTTTAAGGGGGTA
>DWHO01004869.1:0-10721 GCA_018247575.1 Eurytides lysithous rurik | reverse complement strand
TCTGTGAGGTCGTGGTACTAATCCGGTTCGAGCCGGCCCATTCAGCAGCGGGAACAGCTGCGTGGCTCTACCATCATGAAATTTGGCAGAGTTTATATTAAAGAAACTTGCGGATATCTTATAAACATTTTGTTTGTAAGTTACTCCTAAATCTCAGATAAAGCATTATAATAATTGGAATACGTTCATTGTTTACATTTAGACTAGTATGGACAAACAAGTGATTTCTCAACATAAATCTCAATGGATAAAGAGGTAAATACTAAAGTAAACCTCCTTTGGTCTATTTATTATTTATTATCTGTAGAGACTCTTTAAATATAATCTCTTTTGGTCAATATTGGCTACTAGGCTATCACTAGTACTTATTATAGGCTTTTATTTTCGTTTAATTCCAAAAAAAGACGATACGGATTTAAATCATAGGCGAGGGAGGCCGCGCGCAAAGCTTAGTTTGGCTTCGTTGGCCTCGGTGGGTGTTTTGTAACGCATTCGTCCCCGCCACATTGATTGGAATAATTGATCGTCACTATCACAAACTGAATCGGATCGTTAAATAATTCAAAACGCTCTCAGGGCTACCGTTCTTTAAGATTAGGACATTGTATACATCTTTTATTAGCAAGGAATGTCTCTGCTGACTAAAATGGAAAGACGTTAAGAAATCATAATTTACAAATATAGTTTTAACGTTTTTATAACAGGAAATGTGTATTATGTTATTGTTTTATTTATTAGCGCTAAATTGCTGATTGTGATTACATTTAGCATGAAAAATTTTGTAGCATAATTCATAATGATGATTATGAGATTAGATTATGATCAGTGAAATAAAGTTAATCTTTCATTAATTGAACATAATTAACGGGAGTTAAAAAACAAATTAAATCAACCAGTTATTGACTACTATCATGAGTAACTAAAACAAGCACAAGTAACTAAACATTTTACAACTACGATAGCATATTACACTTACTTGGGATATATGAACGCGAAATATTAACAAAAATGTTTTTTACCATTTGCTGTTATCAAAATAATTCAACTGGATAAAAAGAATGTTGTTTGACAATCCAATATCAAATGCCAATGAAAAACAAACAAACCTTTTGATTTGAAATATTAGTAAGGGTTGTTGATGTTTATCAAGGTATGAATTACGTTGCCTTATATGTTCAGTAATAATTTTATGTTTTTACTGATATATGCTTACCTAATTCTCTCTGCACCGCCTAAAGGTAATGGCCATTGGCATTAGGTTCGTCTTTGTGCATGAAGGATAAGTAAATAAATAAATGTCTAGTCTTGGGGAAAACTGTCAAGTTGATAGCCCTCATTCAACCGCGAATACGCAAGAGCAAATTTGTACGCCTTTATCATATGTATTATACGGTAATAAATAACGAATCGATTAGAAAGAGCCTCGCTTTAGGGCACGTAGGTGATTTCGCCTTCAATTCTCATTGCGAGGTCGATAGCAATTTGACAATGTAAAGAACTCTTAAGTTTTTCTGCTTTTATTTGACCGTTTGGTATATTTTTTGTGAGTTGAGATATTTTAAATGCATAGATGGAATGTTGAGTATGAACATTTTCTTGTCAAAATTATAGTAGTTATAGTAACGATACAATATCGTTACGAGTGGGTCAATTGTTGCTTGAATATTCTTGCTTTTATGTACTGTTGAAAATAATTAAAACTTAAAAGATATATTAAACCCAATTTTTATAATCTAATTAGAACATAATTGTTCCTATATTAAAGTTCCTTTTTTCTCTAAATTATTTTCGCGTTTCAAAGGCGACATTGTGTGGGAAAAACATCGCTTCCTACCCCTGAAAGCGTGGGAGTTATTGGACGCCCGCCAGGGGGCGTCGCACCCGAACACCGGCCATTGTCGCTGCTAATCGAAGCCACTAATTAAAATAGACAACTCTCCTAACTCATCTCTGAAATTTCACCTTGGTTTTATTTACAGCGCTGACAAAAGTTCGGCTTCCCTGAGAGAAGTTCGTCGGCGTTCAAACTTATTTTTACCTTAGAAATTCCTTCGCTGATCACGGTAACTGTATGTTTTTAAACAACAGCATTGCAATGGCGTCCGTTGCGTGACATTCGCGCCATTATACGATACAGATTGTGTAATATTCCAGCCAAACTGGGCGATTACGGATGGCCAATTGACAACTGATACTGGCTAATCTCGCCTTTTCGTTGTGAAAAATCCGCACTTCGAATTTCGAATTGCGGGAAGAAAGCACGCGATAGGGGAGCGCGGGCAGTCGCGGCGCGGTGCGCGAGGTCGACGCACGGTCGCCGGCGGTCATCAGCAGGAGCGACGCCCGCGGCCGCCCGGGAACGCCGGCGGATGAAAATGGGAAAACAATCGTTGGGAACAATGCGTGGGCTCGTAACTCCGGACCGACTTCCGTGTCAGTGCCTGTGTAGGGTTCACCGGGGGGAGATCGTTTCCCTCCGCAATAACTGCTACCACCGCGTCTATTATTACCGCCCGTTTATTACAGAAGTCCTATTATAACATCGGATAATATGTACGTGTAGTATAGCAACGGGTATTCTCTTGTTTGCTTGCAAATAAATAATAACCAGACAAGCAGCCGTTCTGTTCGTTCATAAATAAAACAATAATGTTTTACGTTAATCAGTAGCCGTGAGTAAAAAGATCTTAGACGCGCAATTGTAAAGACCTTGGACGCCCCGAAATGGTCCAAAACGTCGTGAATTTTTGACATAATCGTGAAACGGCGCCGCATATGGCGCTACGGCCTTACTCCTAAATAATGCTCAATGCGGAAATGGAAAAAACACGGTGTATTAATTAAAAATAAATCGCTCATTCGCTCTTGAACTTTGCGTGTATCAAGGTGTATTATAATTAAGGATACCGAAAGAGTGAGGACAGAGTTGGAGGTGACAATGCTTTTACCACGCGGTTACCTCACCTCACCTAATCGACCCGTTTGGCGCAGTTACTGCGCGGGTTTAGGTTCGATTACAAGCCGGAGTATATATTCACATACCATACGGATGCCCATGCGAAATTTACTCGTGCAAAACGCCCTTACAACACAAAATGCAGGGGCAGCGTCTTTACAAAGAAATAAAGACAAAGTCTTACACGGTATTTCAGTTGTGTGTCTGTGTCTAATGCCGACCATGTTAGACCATATAGCAACAATAATTATGAAAAAACAACAGCATTGTACATTACGACCGAAGACATCTTCGATTTAAGCAAGTGCGAGCGTTGTGAGCTTGATTTTTTTCCACATGTGCCTTAACTTATCACTACTGAAAAGCTCTTGTCCGACCGGGGGAGGGGGCCGCGCGAACTTTCTCCGGGCGGCCGAAACGCCGCTCTGAGGGTGCGTATAAATAAGCCGATTGCACAACGGCGGGCGATGCACCGAAAGCCCGGTGCCACTGAACGTTAACGCGTGGAAAATTATGCGCCGCCTAGCCACAATCTCCAGTTAAACAGAGCGAAAGTTTAACTAGAGGTTATAATTAGGCGGCGTTTAGTGTTTATATTCTTTCGACGGGTAAAGATTGCACAAAACAGACATGATTCAATTTGAGCTTGCATTATGACTTTTATTGTTTAGCGACAATTCTCTAACATTATATAAGATCTTACAGAAAACCAATATCGATTTAACAATTGTTTTTAAAGCTAGTAATCGTCATTCAATGTAATCGTAGATAAATTTCATTAGTTTAGATATACAGTCCTTTCATTTTCATTAAAGTGTGAGTAGTCAAAAAAATGGTATCACTGAAAAACTCTGTGACGCAATGCAAATAATGGAGCTCTACAAACAGTAACAGATTTTCTATAACATTGTTATTTCACACGTCTAATACTTTAATGCGACACCTGTCATCATGCCGATCATCCTAAGCGAGTGGGTAAGTCGAAGGCAGAAGAATGTCACCGCGTAACCGCCTCATTTATTATTAATGAAGAGGATTAGACGGTAAATAATATGGATGCAGCATCACCTAAGGTGACTAAAGCTATTCCCATCGCGCCACTACGACGCCAGTGTTTTGTACGAATTCAATCGCTAGGTGACTATTTAGAGTCATCTTCTAGACACAGCAAGCAAGTAACTCGTATGATAACTTTTTCCTATTGTATAAAAATGCGGACAGCAGGGATTTCAGTAAAAACCGAACTCTATCAGGGATTATCTAACTTATCACACGATTTGGAATAACGTAAATACATCTGATTGTGATTTTTTATACTTATAGGAATACTACACTACCCAGCTTTTGATACCCAGAGATGTGGGTTTGTGTATATTTGTGTAATTATGTTGGAAACAATGCCCTTCGAACCGGAATGTAAGAGTGCTTTATCACAGATTAGGTAAACAAGTTTTATTTGTAGTAGGAGAAATGTAGAGTTCTATAATGCTAGTTGCCTAGCTAGGCCATCCATTGCGTAATGCTCTTACGTTTATGAATTATCACAATTCCGTTATGAATAGATGCAAAATTCAAGCCTACTCGTAGGTTTTGCAAAAGGTAAATTTCCACAGTGTCAGCGCACGATCGCGCCGATGCAAAATGAATCTTATTTTTATAAATTTAAATCAGAGTTCAGATTGAACATATCGTTGATATTAATGCTACGAGTTTAAATTCTATTTGGATACTATAAACATCGAATAAATCATAAAACCGTTTCAACAGTTCGGTTCCAATTATTATTAACTTACTCTACTTCCGTCTGTTTGTTTGAAATATTTAAAAAATATGTTAAGATAACTTGTTATATATCTACTGCTAATAACATATAGCTAATGCTTTTGTCAATGTGTACATAAAGCCTTTATCCATGTCAAGCGACTTACTTCTAGAATTGTAAATATTTTTCAGCCGTGTAAAAATGTACATGTTGATCACATCACTGTTTCCGTAGAATGAAATGTTTGAATGAGAGAATGATAATGTTTACCCGCAACCTATAATATACTTTTAGCGGCAAATAAATAGGTTCTAAATAATAGAACTCCGTTGCTGAGTCCGTTTGCAGTGGTAACACTGTATTGTCACTTTTTGGCCCCAAGCAGTAATGTGTAAAAGCTGTACTGTGTTCCAGTTTGTATAACATTTTAAACGAGTGTCTCTTCTTTCGAGAGTTCTCTTCTGTTACGGGCAGTGTTTACCATCAGGCACATCACTGGCTTTTCTAATCACTTTATCTCCTATTAAAAAGTAAACCAATATCTAAACAGAAACTAAGACCTCAGCGATGCAAAACCCGAAGCGTGGCGCCAAGCTGTACCAGGCGGGCATGAATTATCAACACGTATAAGGCTAACCGGCTGACGGCGCGACACTTCCGTAATGCGCGCAGATAATAAATGCACAATAATGTTATTTAAATTACGCCGACCCAATGCCGCCAACTGGTCTTTCGCTGGCCTTGGACGGTTGAACCCTTGAGGCGATCGAGTATGCTGCTGCGGAATGCCGTATACTGAAGCACGCATCGTGCTCTCTCACTCGAATGCTATGTAGATAGTTTAGACTACGCAGATTTTTTCTAAGGAGTAGGAGGCAAACAAGCAAGCGGTTCACCTTGTGGCGAGCGACCGCCGCTGGCCATGGACATTTATTTTTGGAGGGTGGTAGGGGGAGGAAGGGGGATGGAGGGTGATGGGCCACCTCACTCGCCAACGAAACGCGAAGGCAAGAACACTTCCATTTTACGCCCCGTTTCTGTGAGGTCGCGGTACTTATCCGGTTCGAGCCGGCCCATTCGGCAGCAGCAGGAGTTGCTGCGTGACTCTACCACCGTACGTAGCGTGCGTAGATTCTTTTTAGGTGACAAAATGCCTAAATAAATAAAATGCCTGATGGTAAACAGCACGCTTGCTCCTGACAACACAATAGAACTTTAGCGCGCTCGTCACCCGGATATTTAAGATATTATAACTATATGAGCAGTGATTACGCTAGCAAGATTATCCCTCAAACCGAAACACAGTGCTAACAGATTGCTGCTTAGCCTAAAAATATCTAGCAATGTACAGTGTACACAGTGTACCAGATATAGAAAGTCTTCAAGTGTCTTCTTGTTACTTTAGGCGTGTCAACGAAATAAAACCTATCAAAACTTTTAGTGCAACGGATTGAACAAATTATTTACGTCCTTTAAAATGCCGTTTTCGTGATAGAAGTCGCAATTAACTAGTATTAATAATAGTTCCATTTACTTACCGATTACGTGAATAGACGCGCGCCGCTCTTACTAGTTGTTTTGTAATCATTGTACAACTTCATTGTATCGGGGCACTCGATTAACTTAATCGCGACTAAATACTATTGAACGTCCAAAAAAGACAGGGTGTCTCGTATAAGTTACCTCCGACTTAACGTCAGTTAAGACGGTGAGTTAAACGCCGTTCGGGGCGTCGGTGTAGCCGGGCGGGCGCGCTTTACTCTTTTTGTATTCGTTCTTGCAGCTAACTTGGGAGCGGCTTGACCCATTTACCGGGAATAGACGCAGCCCGGAGTCGAACGCGAGGCCTAGCGGACACGTGCCTAGCGCCCGATATAAAGCGCTTTACGTCGCCCTGGAGGGCGTTTGCCGTGTGGCATTTGGGATCTTATTGAACACTGTTAAAACATAAGTATTTTTCCATCTCTTCGATGCGTAGTTTAGAGAGGTGTGAAAATATCGGGCTGCGAATGTGGACATGCATAACAAATGATGTTATGACTGTGCCCTCCCGCAACAAGGCAGGCAACACTGTATATCTTTAGACAATATAAAAACGACTGTCCCACGTCAACGGTGTTCTAACGAAAATATCTTAATTTTTTTTTTTGCACAATTCAGTAACCATATGTTGGAAAAGGTGACATTAGTTTTTTTATAAACAAACTCTTGCTTATTACGAAATTATTTTAATAATAACAGTTCAAAAGTCGGTAATTTAAGAAGCGAATTTTTCACTAAAGATATACACAAAGATATAATCAATAAAGAAATATTTTAAGAATAAAAAACGGTAAATACTTTTATATCCGTGTGTTAAATCGCTCTCACCTGTGAAACGGAAAAAACTAACGCAATCACAAAAAAGCAACTTGCTTATATTAAAAAAAAAAGAATTTAGTTCGTCTGTTAAGCTCATCTGTATCTTATACTTTACATTAGATTCCAGCATTCCCTTATTATTTGAATATAAAATATCGGTAAACTGTCGAGCCGAAATACGTCCGTGGGTCGACATCTTAAACGTTAATTGATAATTGAAGCCCTACTAACTGTACAACTTAATTTTCTTGGCCTTAATAACGTAAGTTGTTATACTGGATTAGTGCATCAACTTTATTTTAACGAACTGAAAATGTTCACCTAAAATGATCGTGCTTATTTCAATTTTATAATATAAAACGCATGTTTAAACAACACGTGTCAAAAGTCTAAAAAATCATAAGTTTAGCACGTTCTAAAGCAGTTATTCCCAAAGTGGTCCATGTGGACCCTGTAAGCTCCACGAGAGATCTGGTGGGGATATGGTTAGATCTAATGGGAATATAGTAGTAATGCAGAAGCAGGTCCACTAAAAACAGTAAATTTTTTTGTAAAATGGTCGCCAAGAAAATAAAGTTTGGGGACGCAGCAAAATATGTGACAATTCCTTATTTTATATCTCTGTCAAGAGTAAAACTTGAAAATAGACTTATGATTATGACTATTTGAAGCCACGTTTATGGCGGCTGTAACATAAGTAATTTTTTTCCATGCCTTAGAATTTAGAACTTGCACATACTTGTATACTTGAACTAGACTATTGACGTTATTACACATGAGAAAAGAATAAAAAAAACGCACAGCGTCATGATTGCCGTAATATTTCGTTCAAGCATAATAGACGAAAACGTTTATGTTTGTATAAATGAATGTTTTGAATAAATAGAAAAACAATCTATGCTTAGTCTTTATAAATTATGTTATAGAACCTCGACATTGCTTTTTACAAAGGACGACTTCGAAAATTTGATTATGGCAACTCAAAAAAGTGCATGTCACGTTGACAGGTGACAATGACGGATCGTAGCCGGGCGACCTTTAATGGCGCGAAATAGAACGCCCGTGACATTCGGTGTGGCATTTCAAAGTCAGCGGTTGAGCTTAAATTGGGCTTGTTTGGATTTCATTTGCTAAACATGACAAGGGATACCTTTGACTTAGTTTTGAATGCTCACATTAAATAAGGCATGGACAAATGACGACCGACGTTTATTGACTTTACACCACCCTACACATACATCATACAACTCGACGACTCGATAGAGGCCTTCATTCTCATTTAAAATATCGTATTATTATCAGGCGGCGTAAAAAAGTATAAAGGCGATGTGATGATATAGTTAGCGTTACTGGAAATAATTGGCCCAGGCTGGCAAAAGATAGAGAAAAATAAAAGGCATTGGGGGAGCCTTATGTATATAGGATTGAGATCAGAATTTTTTTGTACCTATGAGACGATACGAGCTACACTTGCAGTTCTACACATCCTGATGGCAATCAACTCTTACTCATAATAGCATGAAACTGCTTGACTTTGCGCTGCGCTACTCAAGCAGATGGTGAATCTCTATGCTTGATTATTACACTCGAATTTGCTTTAGTAATGCTTCCAAATTCAAGTGTAATTTTCACATATTTATCCTGCGGCAAAACAATGAACCTCGGCCACCACTGCCAATAAACTTACTTAAAATACCAATAGAATATTTGATATAATAGAATATTTAATAAGTCGATCTAAGACTCGATTAAGAAGAAGAAGTCGATTAAGTCGGCTCGATTACGTGATGAGTTCTCTCGACGCTAGTAAATTACATAACTCGCACGTTACCATTTTCCACTTTCGCTTTTCCTCGCACGGCACCGCTGACTGTGAAGTTTTCGGACGAAGATGTGTGCGATGTAAGTGTTCAAATTTCATTTTTAATCTGTTGTTTCGTGTTTAATTTTTCTGGAATAATGGCCAGTGAACAGTAAGTTAAAACTTGTTATCTCACAAGTATGATTTTGTTATTGTTTTGTACTTTCACGAGTTCTTGTTTATATTACGTAGGATATATTTTTAGCTATTGCATTACATTAAGGCGCCGACGCCGGTACAAAAAGAAAATGATGCAACAACTAAGTGGTTAATACATTTTTTTTTAATTTAGTGAGCAATAAGTGGACATGTTATTTCGATATGAAAAAGGACATTTAACATACAAACAGCCGATGGTTGGATCGTTTTTTGTATATAATTGGTAAAAGTGCATTGCAATATTTTATATTTGTTAGAATAAGTTTTCAATCAGAGACATTTGTAAAGAGAGTGAGAGGGGAAGGGCAAGGATCGCGCCTTATCCGCATGCGTTTATTATTTTCTAGTCTTCAGTAGATCTAACAAAATGGCCGCGGCATTATATACCTATCTTTACCAATATTATAAATCCGATAGTGTTTGTTGGTTTGTTTTACGTTTATGCAGCAACAGTACGAATTTCTTGTCGAGTATGTGGAGGCTGGTATATATTGTAATGAATTTGAGAAGTGTGGAATTTATTCGAAATTTTCAAAAGAGGGAAGGGGGAGAAGTTAGAGGGGCTTCGTTTATTATGAATACCGCAGTTAATTAATGTACAGAATCTGTCAGTGACCAGGTGCGGAATGGATTGACAATTAGTAGCTTTCACCGACACTTAAACTGTTCGTCGTACAACACGAACTGTCGCGACACGACAGAAAGTTAGCCATTTTTTTTTAATCGTTGTTGGCCGTTGCGTTACTCGAAGTCTATATTCTGTGGCCAACTGTACGCAACTATACTGTAAAAAATTAGTTTGTTTTAACGATTTTCCGCGTAGACAATAGAGTTTGCTTTTCAATACCTCCAATACACGAACTCGATTGTTACCCATTTTTTTTCCTCTTTTACAGAAAGCTGCCCCTATTGTAAGTCAGAAATGTCTTGTCTTATAATGGCGTTTTACATAAATAAATCTTACGCGGACAAACGCCCAGTTCCGAAACAAATATTTGTAGTTCAAATTTCGTACAAATATTTGTCCCCAGTGGGAATCGAACCCACGACCTACGACGCCGAAGCCAATAACTTAGCATCTGCACCAAACGGTCATCAAGTTTAATTCGGGTCACTAAAGTAGAATTGGCACTAGCGTTTCGATAAAGCTACTACCATGAATCTTTTAATAAATAGGAATTTTTGATATTATTATTATTATATTCTGGTCCACGGTTGCCTGTTTACGATAAAACGCGTTTATAGTATTTTTATTTACAACAAAGGTCGTTATCGCAAATGTGTGTCTACTGAGGTTAATAAAATTTTTATTTTATGCTAAAGTTTGTTGGTCTAAGATGAATAGAGATATCGCTACTTACGTAAATCGACAACTACAAATGAAAGACTGCAAATATACAGTGCTTGACAGTTATCAAGTAATCAACCATAAATTGTTATATTTCTTTTTTTAATATACCTTATTGCGTTGATTTTTTTAACACAATCCCGTTAATTCTTATCAAGCGATAACTGTTGATAGTAGTCCATATTTTAGGAACATCAAACAAGTTTCCGTAGTGTAGCGGTTATCACGTGTGCTTCACACGCACAAGGTCCCCGGTTCGATCCCGGGCGGAAAC
>DWHO01004868.1:0-10722 GCA_018247575.1 Eurytides lysithous rurik | reverse complement strand
CAATTGGGGATATTCCATCATTATTGTTCATTCTATTTTTTTTTTAAATTATGTTTTTTTTTCTTTCCATTTTAAAATGAAAAAAAAAATCTTTCTCCGAAAAATGATTTTGTTTATTTAATAAAATTCGGAACCGCCAAATTTTTATTAACCTTAAACATAACGCACAAAACAATCTGCTGCATTTCCTCTGGATCTATCTCATCATGCTATCTCACTTATTTCATGATTTAAACCGTTTCCGTCTCGGTCTCACTATACGTGGTGTAAAAATTGGATCAGGTAATAGGCAAAATTTAGTAATTATTATTTTTGCATATGTTAAAGCATGTGTAGAACTTCACACGGTGCGTTTAATTAAATTTGACCCTACTTAGATCTACAACTTTTATAGTAATATTTATTACAAGAAATCAATCAAGATGTATAACATGATTTTTTCACTATGTCCTACATACATTTTTTCTTATTCATAAGAAATGCTTATCGAAGATTTTAACTATAAATTAAAACGCTCTTTAAGTTTATGAAACGTTCAGTCAGAAAATTGCCCTACTTATGTCTGTACCCACCGAATAAGTATGATCATAGACATTTTTTCGGTTCATTATATTGTAGATAATAACACAATTTTAATTTTAATATGAGAAAGATATTTTTGATACACTTGTCAGTGTATCAAAAATATCTTACTATGCAAGAATACGCCATTGTCATTGTTTTTGTAAAACGCGTTTAAAGAATATTATTTTCTTTATTATTCAGCTCTATAGAGTCGGCCATCTTTTAACCTGACATTACATTTTTTGACTCTCTGAATGTAGCGAGAAGTGTTATATTTCTTATGAATAAGACAGTCATTTTATAGTTATATACTAATTAGTTTCTTCATTATTCATTCATTCTTTAGTCTTTATTATAATAAAAAAAATACGTAATTTCTTTAATTACAGATCCATAACCAAGATCCTCGGCGAATGGTGGGCGAACTTGGACAAAGAAGAGAAAGCTTGCTATACTAGTCTTGCTAAACAGGTAAATATATTTGCAAATGATTTTCGGTTCGGACTTTTTTATGCGGTATTTATAATATGGCAGATACGCAGGTATGCCATCTAAGTAAAGACAGTGATGGACTAGTGGCTACCACGTCGTACTCGACATGTTAGGGCTTTCTTTGTGTCTCAAAAATTTAGGAACAATATAAAACCATAACAACTCATACCGAACCTGTTCTGGGTAACAATGTCCTTCAAACTGGATACAGTACTGCTTATACAGTACTGTTCGGAGGAAGAATGCAGTGGTACCACCACAGGCGGACTTCGCATAAGAGTTTACCACTCCATGCTTTATAGGTATTGGTATTTCATTTGTCTGTATTTAACATTGCATTTATGGTTTCGCAGTATAAAGACGCCTTCTTCAGCGCCAACCCCGACTTCAAATGGTACAAATTGCCCGCACCGCCGCTGCGGACTCTCTCCTCGAGGCCGCGGGAGCCCAGCGAGAAGACTGCAGAGTCCCCGCTCGAATACAACGACCACGAACTGGAGAGGACCAACAACAACTCGACCAAACTCGACCTCAACAAGAACGCCTCCGAGCATGCGTACGAGGCGGACGGAGGTAAGCAGCTGTCCATGTTCACCCCCGGGAAACTGGCGGACGAGGCCCAGATGGGCGGCCTCAGCAGCCTCCTGGCGACCAAGACTGAAACCCCAACCCCGAACCCCTACTACTCGCCGCCCTCGTTCAAGTTCAACGCGATCTCGACGCCCATCGAGGACAAAACTCACAGCATACTCGAACGTTGCAAGATCAAGGGCGAGAGGGACGACAGCATCCGCGAGCTTCAGAACGCCCTCACCGAGACCAGCAGGATATTCGAGGAGGACTTCGACGACAAGAGCCAGATATACCGCTACGGGGTCCCCGGCGACCAGCTCACGAACCAAGACGTGATCGACCAGATCGTCGACAAGAGGTACTCGAGCGACGACGGTTACCAGAGGCACTGGTCCGACGACGAGAAGTCCAAGTCCGGTAGGTCTTGCAAAGGCAAGAGGTACCAGGAGTTCATGGCGGTCGGCGGGCTGATAGTGAACAAGCGCCAGCGGAGGGACTGCCCCGACAGGACGGACGAAGGGTACAGCGCCTCCTGCAGCTGGGAGCCTGGTAGCTCGCGCGACGACGCCTACCTGGACGATCTGAAAGCGAGCTGCATGAACGAGGTGATCATAGAGAACGACGTGAAACCCGACCTGACCGACGCCGTCGAGCCCGACAACGGCTCGAGCAAAACATTCAAGGCGGCCGACTTCGACCTGGACGCCAAGATACGCGCCCTACCCTCGCTCAGCCTGGAGAAGTTCCAGCAGAGGAAGCGCGAGAACAAGCGGAAGAAGAAGACGATAAATCTGAAGCCGAAGGCGCCCGAGCAGATCATCAACTCCGTGCCGCGTCCCCTGGTGGACGAGAGGCGCGAAATGGCCGAGAGGTGGCGCGACCACGTGATCGGCAGCCAGAAGCGGAAACCGAGGAAGATCAGCATCACCAGGCTGGAAGTCAACAGCATGGTCTCGGCGGACACCAGCCCCGAGATAAAGATCGCCACGGAGGCGCCGCGGACGGTCCAGGGCATGGACATCTGCGGGCAGAGGGCGCACGGCGACGTCGACCTCCTGGCGCTGGCGACCCTCGCGGAGGTCGCGGCCAACACCTCCAAGATCGAGGACTCGGAAGCCGCCAACGCATAAGATGGACGGAGAAGTGACGCCTAGCCTTAAAAAAGAGATATTCCAAAAATTATTTACCCCGTAATCAGATAATATTTATATATACATAGATCTACTTTTACATGGTACGCATAAAGATTTAATATTATAACTATTAATATTATTATTATTATTGTACACGTTTTAATCGTAGTTTTTCTATGGACTAGAGATAGATTTTATTTATATAGAGAAGGAGAAAATATATGTATACTTGGGTTGAGTTCGTGTAGGTTGCGATGTTCCGCTTTCTAGTATAAAATACAAAATGAAACTAAGGGTGATAGATAAAATACTATAAATTGTCACAGGTATAAATGAAAAAGCGTAATCTATATTTTGCATACGAAAAAAAGGAAAGTAATTAGTTGTCAGGTGTTTGACACGATACGACGTGCTCTAATGATGAGTTTGAATTCGCAGCGTCTAATTTATTCAGCGAATACACTTCTGCGGTGATAATATCTTCGATGCTCTAATTAACTAAACTTGCGTGAACCCCCTACAAATTCCTACTCATTAGCATTAGATTAGATTGCGAAAATATATCCTGTGAAACATTGTACTACTTTTGTATCAGTTTTTTTTTTTATTAAGTACTATCAAACAACTAAAATCGGTCATTAGAGCACGTCGCATTTGCACCGTACTTCACATCACAATGTAATGTTTAAAAGAAAAGAAAAAAAAAAGGAAAAATGCCAAAAAATAAGTCATCGTAAAATCATAGACCTCATTACGTGTTAACTTAGGTTAATCGAATCGCCTTAATATTTTTAGATGTTAAATGTGAACTAAGACACCACGTGCATAGACTGTGATGCATTTTTAAGGTGACGTGTTTTTTTTTTCGTCTATAGTATTGCATGTTTGCAAAAATCGTGTAAATGTTTTTTTACTTAAGGCACTTGTACAGAACTGGTTTAATCACAAATACGCGTTTGTTTGTTTCATTTTTTTAATTTATCTATGGTTACGTAACGATCATTGGTATCGACGTTCGTGAAAAGCAAAAACGTAGTAAATGACATTTGGAGTTTTTTTTTTAAATACATCATGGAAATCAGTAAATTAAGCCGCGTTGATTGGTGTATGTCTGGTAAACAATTTGGAGGTTGCTGGTGACTACGTTTTTGCTTTCAAGCGTCGATATAAAGTTACTGATATTACTATATAAGCGAAGCGGCTGCGTTGAAAAAAGTTTTCGCGCGCGTCTATCGTAAACTTCCAAAATTTATCCAAAATCGGTCCATAAATTTGTGGGTTAAACTTGCAATCCTTCCCTTGTGATATATATTTATGCTAGTGAGGAACCTATAACAATTAGTTCGTAATATCACATAATCTATCACTCGTTGTTGAATGTAAAAATATTTAAAAAAAAAAAAGAAAAAAAAGGACGCATAGAGAAAAGTAAAACCATTTTTACTTTCGTCCAATTCGTGGCGGCATTAGGTACCTGAGAACGATTCGAAAATTATCATCGTAACAAAAAAAAACTAAATCATTACGTCACCCCCTCGTCATTCTATTAAGTTATTTAATTTAAAAAGAAAACTTTCACCACTACTTTGTTTCGCCTTTTAGTTTGTAGTTCGTCCCAGAACAGTGTTTCTCAAATAAAGTTCTTTTTTTATTCCGCGATGAGTTATCCTAGGGCCTCTGTGGTCGTCCTCAGCTGTGGTAACTTTGAGAACATACAGAAGGTGCGATAGTTTCTTTGCGGGTCTAGTCTAGAGTAATATTTTGATAAAGTATAAAATATATATTTATATGTACAAGTACTAAATTTGAGAAGTGCACTTATATTGTTTAATATAACATTGACACAAGCCATAATGTGACATGCTCATCCAAAGACCAAATGTATTTAATGTAGACAAGCTAGGATGTAGAGTAACTGTATAATATGTAATATGTAAGTGATATATGTATGATATATTATATATTATAAACATTTGATGAACGCAAATTGTTGCGATATTACCAGCTGTCGAGTTAGTTAACTGTAACATTGTTAAATTGCATCGTAAATGTTTCATAACATTTAAAAATTTGCAATGAGACAATTTTTATTTCTTGTGTTAATTTTATTTAAAAAAAAAAATTAAGTTATTTAATGAAATGGCGGGCCTTCAATTGTTCCTTTTTTTTGAGATTTTCGATGAGCTTTGGTCGATTACAATCTTTTACAGAGACCACGCCATGTTTGTTGTCTTGGATAAGTTCTTCTAAATTAGAGCCTTGTTTTTATTGAAAACTAGGGTTAAGATTTCAATAACCGGAGGGGCCAGTATGCGCGAGGCACGGTTACATCGTAACGGAGTTTTCGGTAGGAAGAAATTGGCGGGGCGCGTATTGCCGAAGTAGTTTGTACGATTTGTATGAAGGCGGATCCGAGCTTATATAGAAGATATCGAACGGGTCGGTTTCCTGAATTAAATGGTGCTGGAAGATCTGTATTAAGTTATATTATAATGTAGTCCGTCGCGCAAGTCCTTTATTGCACCGGACGACAGTAGCTCGTTCCGCGATGAAATTTATCATTTCTAGTTCATCACTAAAATCGATTTAGTGTTGTACGTTACTGTTGATTTGTTGTTATCGTAGTATTGTTAGTTTGAAACGCGGGAAAACAACTAAGGTTGCGTTTGATTTTTTTTTCCTTTTAATTTGTATAGTTTCTAATCGAAAATACCGCAAACAATATCAAAGTTATAATCGTTCGTTAGGTATTAAATCTCCGTTTTGTTAATGTTAAGGAGAGAGACTTTGGTCGCTTGTGCGAGGTTAAATTTCCACGTATTTATTTTCACGTTGTTATCGGAGCTTAATTGTCGGTGTAAAATTTAATTATATTTTTATTATTTCGGTTTCCATTAACATTGATGTTGTTTGCAATACTCGGTTTAAATGTATGGGACGCATATGTATGGTTTGAGAAACACTGGTCTTTTAAACACGTTATGTAGGGCATAATAAGTCGACACCCAAAGTGTTTTTGTTGGCTCCAAAGTATTTTGTTGAATGTTTTGTTAAGAGCGAGCGTGGTTCAATCTATGTCTTTTATTATAGTAATAAAGTTTATTCATATTAACAAGCTTGATTGTTTTATTTACACTGTTAATTGGTACTGTGCACATAAAATATAATTACATATTTTTTGCGCTATTTAAATTTTAGGATATTGCGGATACAGACTGCTATTCACAAGTGTGGATCGAATAGAAAAACCTACACTATGGCACGATAGCAAAAATGTATAAAAATTCATCCATTGTCCCCTGTTAGGTTCAAAGCTGATTTACGGAGATTAATTACTGATGTATTTGCAACCGACCTCGGCCGGCTGATTCGAGCATCGGGGATGTCCCCATTCCTCGGGCGGAAACGATCAGTTCAAGGACTCACCGAGGCAGCCGGTAGATAGGGAGAGGTAGGAAACTGCTGCTCTCCGAGGAGCGCATCCTGGTTCCTCTCAGCGAGGGTGGCCGTAATACCGACAGCAGCAGCTTTCATAGGGCGTCCGTTCTAACGAACGCACCTAAGGCGAGGCGATGGGGAAGGAGGAACCAACTGCGGATGTGACCTCCGGCAGCGCGGTCGTAAAAATGACGCGCCAGCCGGGCCACTATTCCACAATTCTTGTGAGTTTCCTTACCGCGATAAGGATACGGATGGCGCTCGCTGGCGCCGCCATAGTTTTCTCGCCCAAGGAGATTGAAGTGAGGACATCCTCGAGGATGCCCATTAAAACACGAATGAGCTGGCGTATCGATTCTGTGATAGCCAGCCGGCCGAGCGGCGACTGAGGTGGAGGTAGTCGACTGCTCTGCCCACTAGATGGTGGGTGGTGGCGGGGTTGGTGCCGCAGTAGAAACTGTGACCTCCTCCCGCCGCTGCTGCAGACGTTTCTCCTAACCCCTACCTCTGGAGGCGCTCTGGGGCGGCTGAAGAGGCAGGATCAGCGTGGACATAGCGCGCGCCAGAGCCAGCGACAACACTGATGCAACTATACCATCGTTGTACACTAATTGCCCGGAGGGGCATTATAACGTAGGAACAGTACACACCTTGTATGTAAATAAAAAACAAATCAACAATTCGTTTGCTACTTGTTAAAAACAAATTATAGACCGAATTGGTACATTTTAATATTAGAAAAGATATTACGTTAAATAAGACGGACCAGTGTTTGAAGAAAAGGGAATATGTGTAATTTATTAAAAAAAAATGATTCATGAATGATCAAAACAATGATTGCCGTTGACATATTATGTTAATTATCGTGACAGTTATAGGAAACTAAATACCGTTATTCACAGGTTAATTAATTTTTATATTGTTTATGGTTAATAATTAATTATATTTTGGTCTTGAAATGTTATTACTACACAAAATATAAAAAAATATCCACGAAAAATGTTGTGAAATTACACTGTCAGTTTGAGAGCCTCCTCCCAAGAGACCCGAGATCAATCCTCTATCATAACATTGACAAAAACAATAATAAGTGGGACTAAGGCACGCACCTTGAAGGACCCCTCGAAAAAAGAACTAAAACCTGAGCTTAAAGACGCGAGGCCTAACCAGAGAAGGGTTTTAGTCGCCATAAGGTATTAATCGCAAAAAAATATACTCGATTGTTGACAATCGTACAATTTAAATTTAAGTAACAATAACTAACGATCTGCCGGATGCTCAGTTTTAAAAAAATAATAAAACGTAGGTGATTCAAAAATTGCTCACGCAAACTAAAGCCGACATCGCAAGTAGACGGCGAATTGGGCCCTATAATATAAGTATGCAGGGTGTAACCTCTACACAGATTTTGATTCACTTTGACGATTATACGATAGATTAGGCTCTCTAGAAAATTTTATTCATTCACCCTCTTAGTCTATGACTGAAACTTACTAATCGAACTCCTCGCGACGATCACAGAGTAATATAATAATAGTTTTGTATAATAATAGTTTAGCATGTAGTGTAAAATACTGTGTAATATGTTTTTGTGACGGGTGCCTGTGTTTACCATCGTACTTCGTCCGTCACTTTACCTTCTTTAATGAAGAGAACCATTTAAAAAAATATTATTGAATAAAACTAAATATTCAATGATTTTTTATTAACGAACGAAAACATCTTTGTTGCAAAAAATTTTAAAATAGCATCAAAAATACTGTATACCTAATGTCATTTATGACATATGAAAAACGGTTTCTTTCATCGCTTATTTATGTTATCGGCGACTTTGTGTTTAATACGTGAATTCGTAGTTGGTTCAAAAAGAATTGTTTTCATAGCGATTTTATTTGTTTTTTCGCTATAAGGAAAATTCGTGTTATTGCTCTTAATTGTCAATATCATTGTTTCAAATCTGGATGAAGACACAATGATTGCGGCTTCGGAACCTTTGGTATAAATTATCGTTATTGGTCTAAAATAATATTAATACATATTAAAGACCTAAAATGTTGTGTTCTTAATACATTGCTACTAAAATTTGATACATGCTATACGTTGTAATACGGATTTTTTGCTTATACATGACCATTATTATATTTTATATGTTAAAGTTCAATTCTTCTGTATTAGTTCTTTCTTCTATTTACTAATTAATTATTTCTTTATAAAGACGCGTTTTTTGTTATTTACAATAGGAGTTCGTGCCTCATGGTAGGACAGTACTCGCAAGGCATCCTGGTCAGGTATATGGCAAGTGCCACAACAACTCTGCATCCGAGAACACTCTTATGTACAAACTGACCAACTTTGCTATCAAAGACGAAAGTTTGCTTGAGAGTAAAGAGTCAGAAGAGGAGTGGTGGTGTGTAAGAGAAGTTTATTATAGGGGTGTTAAAGGTAAGCATGAAGCATTTTTGAAATGTAAAGTCTTAACTTTGTCATTTTTAAGTTTGCTTGCATTTTATTCATATATTTTGAAATATATAAAGAAAAATATTAGTATTTTTGTATTTGATAGTTATTGCATATTATCAACTGAACTGTCTGTTCATTTCCTATCTCCTTATTGCTTTTAAAAATAACAGAACTAGGGTAATCATTTTTAGGTTAAACAATGTTCTTTGCTGCGATAAGAATTAAATATCTTTGTATAATAGACTTACAAAGCAACTGTGCCAACATATACATTTTTTCCATCAAATCTTATAAGATTTATTCCTAATATGAGAAAGGATAGCTTCAGTACTACTAACTAACCAGAGAGTATTGGCTAATGCCTAAATTATATTATCTTGTAACATTTTAATGTAATTAGTAACATCTTACAAGATTTTTAAGAAATAATACAAAAATTAATATTTATTAAACTCAAATTGTTTTATACTAATAAACAATTTATACATCGAAAGTTCTAACATATGGACTTTTATATAATTTATTGATACTACTTTATTGTGCATGGATTGCAGAGCTTGATGAAGATGATTCTCAGCCATCAGGAAAAGAGAAATTCGAAGACTCTTTCAGACCACCCAGCAGAATCAAGCCCGACTTCAACATATCTATAAAGTCCGAGTTACTTTCTGGTGTGAAAAAGACTGAAGGAGATTGTGGTTCGGGCACGTCTCAAGGTGGCAGTGCAAACAGTTCCAGTAATATGTCAAAGAAATTTAGCCCCAATTCAATGCACCAATCTGAACCAATGAAGAAACCAATAAACCCAAAGATTGACTGTTGTTACGAGGAGGAGCTTTATGTTAAAGGTTGTACTGCTGTGTGGTCTAAAGGTAATTATTGTTAGATTTACTTAATGTTTTTTTATACCTGTGTAAGGGATAACAGAATCATCTCTCTATCCATCAGCTTATGCTTATGAAATTTAATCTAATGTGATAAATTTAATATTAAATTTTTAATTAATAACAAAATAATATATCAAATTTGTTCTAATTTTCTTCATTTTATTCCATCACAAGTTGCTATTAACTTTAATTAATCTTTATTCCTAGGTAGTCAAAATATAGAAGTAATAAAAAAAAATAACTACATTTATTTTGTTTAAATTTATTTGAAAACTTTATTACTGATTGGTAAATTTAATATAACAAGGCAATAATATAATTAATGTAGTTTAACCAACATTTTTTATATAGGTGAGAAATTATTTGATATTTAGGACCAATTTATTTCAGGTTTGATCTCGACACCAGGCACAAAACTTTCTGGACCGGAACATAGAGAAACAATTTGTTGCTACACTTTAGACAACCCAATTAAACATGCTGCTTTCTGCGACTTTCACATTGGCATTAACAATACAATGTTGATTGATGCCTTAAATTCTCAAATAGGGGATGTGAAGAAAAATATAAAGATTGAGGACACCACTGAGCATATACAAACAAAAATAATGCCCTCAATTCTCTTAATGGACAGCAAATGTCTGAGGGTTTATGCCTTCGATGGCAGAGAGTATATAACAAGCATTCCATTTCAGGTGAAGAAAGTATGGCCAATGAAATATGGAGTCCTGTTAGAAAAGGATGCTTCACCTCAAATAAACAACTCGGTGTTACCAGCCTCATTCTTCAAACTCAATGAGTCCTGCAACAGCACTCTATCAAAATCAAAAGGCAATGTTCCTTTCAACATGAGCGCCAAACTGCGAGCTGAATCTCTCCTCGGCTATGACCAGGAATACCCATTGCCAACATGTTTCTCGCTGTCCCACCCCTTAGATGAAGTGACGCCCATACTGATGAAGTCGCCGTCTCAAGGCCTGCAGTATTACAACGATGGGGACGTCCAAATAATGTTCGTCAGTGTTAACCCGAGCATTATATTGCTGTACGATTGGAAACTGGCGACGCATTCGTTGTGGAAGATAAGGAAGGCGACGCGAGACGAGTGCCTAAGCGTTTGCCCGAACATGAACTCGACGACTACGGTATTCAGTCAGTCGTGCGATTTCGTCGGC
>DWHO01004867.1:0-10722 GCA_018247575.1 Eurytides lysithous rurik | reverse complement strand
TCGTACAAATATTTGCCCCGGGTGGGAATCGAACCCACGACCTGCGACGCCGAAGCCAATAGCTTAGCATCTACGCCAAACGGTCATCAAAATGGAATTGGGAATGGCCTATGTTGGTGATATAGGATATGGACAATGATAAATCGCATTTTATTGTGTATACTGTAGAAATTACATCGTCACATTAATTTACATATAATTAATTGTTAAATTTGAACAGATCTAAAATGGTTCACGTCCCAGTGACATAGTTATAGGGTATCCTCAAAACTTTTAATTAACAATTTTGGTCCGATCAACGCAGTAAATAATTGAAAGTCACCTGTCGACGACCTGTAGGCGTGGACTCTGTAGTGTTCGAAACGTTGGGAGTTTAATATTGAATAAAGCGCGATGAAATAAGTAAATCAGTTTAATTGTAACAATCTCTTTATTTTTATTGAGTAGACGGGCAAACGAGCAATCGGATCACCTCTAAAGCAATAGCCTCTGTCCATTGATATTGGTAACGTCGAACCTTTTACAAATGTAATGGTAGCTTTTAAGGTGGAAAATTTTTGGAAGGGAAAGGTAGGAAAAGGAAGGCAGAGGCCGGAAAAGGAGAAAGGAGGGGCTGGACCACCGGCCACCTCACTCACCCGATGAAATGCGGCATAAACACTTTCCACTTCATTTTCTGTGAGGTCGTGGTACTTACCCGGTTCGAACCGGCCCATTCAGCGGCAGCGGGCGGTTAGAAATCAACAAATTCATTGGTGGTGGCATCAGGATTTGAACTCGGGTTGCTCGAGTATATTAGATTAAAAGCGAGCGCCCGAACACTGGGTGACCACAGCTCTATAACGCCGCAAGATAAATAAATAGTCGTTTATTTGCCATATAAAAAAAACAAGATATAGTGATTACAAAAGGTTAATATAAGATCTAGGTGGTTGTTTGTTTGCGTCGAAAGCAATTGGGTTTTTGCCTTCGACTGTGCGATTGTTGTCATGCGATGTCATCGTCAGCGTGTCGTCGTGATCGAACCGTCTGCACGATCCAAATTGCACCGTGTCGTGACGTGTTTAGGTGGAAAATGCATTGGCTAATAAGATCGTTCGATTTTTGCAGCGGTACTCAAACTGCAGCCCCGTTTCACTGACTTAATGACTAACGCATTCTGCCGACTTTTGGGGTCAAAAATTTTTGATAAAATAAAAAACGAGTATAGAAGTTATAGTGCATTTACTGCTTACATACTGTAGTTTATATAGCGAACCAATGAACTCCATATATCGATAAATATTACTCCTGATTTGCACTGTCTGCTGCATCCATGTTTCTGTTGGTTATGTGCTAATTTTTAACCGAATTTAAAAAAGGAGGCGTCTATTCGACTGTATTTATTTTAATTTGTGTTTGATCTCGTAACTTTTTACTGGGTGTATTGATTTTGATGATTCTTATTATATTTGAAAGCCAAGACAAGCGCCAGTTGTCGTCTGGACCCATATAAATTTAAGCGAGATTTGACAAGTAGTTTTTGAGTTCTCTCTAATTATGCGTATTTTTGTTGTAAACGGTATATCGCAAGGCTTCCTCAGAAGGTTAAGGTTTCTTCAGAAATTTCGTTCCGATTGCACTTTGTACTGCGAATATGTGCTTAAAACGAAGCAGGGTTTATATGAAGTCGGTTTATAAATTTTATAAAAAATTGAAATTATTATTTAGTAGAAAAGTTAGCAATTATTAAGAGCGCGACCGCTGAGTTTCTTGTCAGTTCTTCTCTGGACAGGTCGACGTCAGTAACCTGTTGTGGTGGTTTGACGTTCAATAAGACTTAAACTAACTTTTGAATTCTTAATTATATTGACTTTGATTTTCAACGCGAATCTTTGACGAGACAATCAGTCAATTGTATCGGCTTCATTGGCTTGCTTTTGACTGGTTCAAAATACAGGCTAATTAATTGTGAATGTTGACGCCTCCTGAACAATTATCTTAAAGTGCATATGAAAATGAAGGTTATTTGAAAAATATTTTGCTTGCTTAACTAGTTTTTTAAGGTTGAACTAATGTTTATGCGATTGATAGTCAAGCGCAGAGGAAGGCATTGCTTGTGTAGATGTTGGTTGCGATCGTATCGATTTTATCTTTTTTTTGTCAGTCTTTTCTAAACTAAAAACTAAGTGGCATTAATCGCGCATGAATCTCAAATATTGCATATATGATTACACACATTACATCATATCCTTTGCTCCGATGAGTTAAATGTTGGTAATATCAGTAAAGATTAAACAGATCGTTTAATAATTCGTGACGGTAAACAGTTTGACCATCGCTGGCCGCTCACAATCTGAGCGATTGGTGTGCATCAGGCATCGATTCGACTCGTTGCATGCACACGTTTCGTGCGAAATCATCCTCTCACGTCGCGGCGCAGTTGTCTATCTTGCAGTGGTCGTGTTTCGACGTCGATAATGACACCCTCGGGTCGGCAGAATGCAGATCATTCAGGAATGTTACCGTTCAGCTCACCTCTGCGTGAAATAATTGCTTTCAAGAATAGGCTATTGCTGAAGTGGCGCTTGTGTCATCGGCAGGATCACGCCGCGTGGCCAAGTTGTTGAATCTTAACTGAGAGACATACTCGACTCACGTTATTATACTGAGGGAATGAATGCCACTGAGCCTTTTTCTTTAGCTTGTGTGATTTAATATTTTTCTTGTCGTTTTGATATCAGGTTTTGTAATAAATCTCAGTTTATTGAAACCTTCAGCGACTATTATTACGACATTTATTACGCATATTTGAAACGTTATTTTCGTTTTCACAAACTTTTCTTCGTCTCATTATTTATGTTATGATCTTTGATCTCATTAGGTTTGATTGATAAATTGTTTATACTCCTCGTTGTATGCAGTTATAAAGCAATATAGTTCTTTGGAGGTGGCATTTTTAATTTTAGATGTTACAATGCTCGTTGGATCGGGCAAGTGATGGCGACAGATGGTGTCTGCAGTTTAAAAACGCTCCGTAGCTTGCACCGCATCCACCGCGCAAAATCTTGGCACTCGTCAGTAGGTTTTCGTTAAAGCGTTAAATGAAGACTAGACTAAGAATATTTTATTAACCATTTCTCGGATGTTCTAAATGGTATTGTAGGTTTGTTACCTTAAAGCCTGAGAACGGATTAACAGACGTCAATAAAATGTATGACATCTGTTAACAGCATAGCGGAGAAGTTAAGTGGCCAGACTATCGAGTCCTGCGGTCGATGGTACCATCTACGTGCTTGCCCATAATTCTGAAGTTATAAGGTTGTTTAAAAGACGGAAGTGTGACTTGTTTTGATGTACATTGAACTAATCTAAGGCTAATCGAAACTAATCAGTTATCATTCCCATCGTTAATGCACTGATACGGCGTGTCAGTGGTACAATAATTTACGTATAAACTATCGAACACTTTATTATTTTCATTATTTTTTTTTAAAAAATACGCTGCCCTCAGATAGAAATATCTTGTGTTACAAGGGCTTTTTACATACATGAATTTCAGACGAACGAACGCACAGATCCGGAGCAATCATCTATAGTTCGTACAAATATTTGTCCCGGGTGGCAATCGAACCCACGACCTGACACAACGAAGCCAAAAGCTTAGCAACTGCGCCAAACGGGGCGTCATATATAGTACCTGTATAGGCGCTTATTTTCACGCTTTGTTTTCGTTTGTATTGAACTGTACCTGCAGCAGGGAGACAGTGGGGATACACTGTCTCGAGCCATCTATTTATCGTAATAGCAATTGCGCTATAGTGTGCCGTATAGTACATTCGGCGATAAAAGGCCTCGCGCCGCCAACTAGGCCGAAATGGTGCATCAGAGAACTGGGTCAAGCTCGCGCGGGCGACACAAGCCACGTGCTCCCTCCCACCGCTCCCCCATGCCAGTGGCGGTTCCGCTAATCCAATACGGACCTTGGCACCGCACCATAGGGCACACTTTTCAGCGCCCACTGCTGGCTTTGTGGCCTCAGTACGTGGACGCCCCTGCCGTTACTTTGCACCCTGAGCGCTTCGGTTAAGGTTCGAATTCGTTTGGCGCAGTCATCGCTGCGCTTAGAACAATGGGCTCGTAGTTTGCGTTGTTCGAGTTGGCACATGGGCCGTTCGATATTTGCATTTCCAATGTAATCGTTCGGAAGTCACGGTTACTGTTTGTCCTTAAAACCGCACGGAGGTGGTACCCGCGGTCTTCGTCGTTGCGGCCGAAGACCGACGAAGACCGCTAAGACTGTCCACGCTTCTGTTGTCTTTGACGACGGCCCTGAGGTGTAACATTCGATAAAGCGTATTCCGAGTGCTGAGTGCATTTTTTATTACAATGTGTTGAACACAAAAACTAATTTTCTGTGCTTTCTGCACTGGCGAAAAAAAACTTGGTAAAAACAGATAAATAAAAAGAATTGGACAATACTTGATCGATAAAACTATGCAAAGGCCGTTATTAAATAGTTTTCAATGTAAGTTATCTCCAAGAAACATATAAGGATGCAAAATTTGTATCAATTTTTTTTTACTTATACAGTACAAAAATATAATCTTCAGTATATGTTCGTTCTAACTTGTAACAACTTAAGTGCATACTTAAGCTGTTACCAGTTAGAACATACGATGACTCCGACTGATATTTTAGCATAATAATTAAGTGCAAACTTTGAAGATTCGGCCGGTGTCTCAAGACTACATTTATTGCATTTAACAGGTTTCCGCAGTAAACTCTCGATTCTTTAATTTATTATTTATTATCATTCATTAACTTCAACTCGTGATGTTTTAAATGTCAGTGGGTCTGTTATTTCGTAGTTTTCTGTAAGATTTCTTAGTTTATCAATGTCATCTTTACAAGTCCTTTCTAACTTAATAAATCTGAAAGCGTGTTTGTTACATTTTCATTTCTTTCTTTTACGCAGTAACGGAGCATCAGGGGTCCATGATTTTAGGTTTATAATAACGCTGAAAAAATTAATTTAAATAAATAATCAAAGAAAAGCTTTTATTGTACAGTACTCGCCCCTGCAACACGGTTAATGGTTCCACGTTATAGAAAAACACGTTGTAGGAGCATACACGTATAATATGAAAATGCGTTATAAGAGTACCGCGTTATAGGAGGGTTTACTGTTATTCTGTTCTGCCCTTGTATACTCGTTTGCCGCACTTGCTAAGCTATTGGCTTCGGCGGCGCGGGTCGTCAAATATGTGTATCAACTAAGGAAAATTGTCCGGGTTCTGGGCGTTTGTCCGTGTGATATTCAGGGTATGTAAAATGCCATTATAACACAAGATATTTCTATTTTAAAATAGGGGCAACGCTATTTAATAGAGAAGGGTTATAATTATACCTGGCACTGTTCATCTAATACACTAATCGTATTTCAGAGTGCGATTTAAAAATTGCTATTGGTGAAATGCAGTACGGCGAAACATTTAATTGCATGCGCTTTTTATCTCTTTCGTCGGTTGACCGCTCCCTCTTGTTTCTAAATGGAACGGCGTAAATATTTACATGCTACAAAAGATTAAGACGGAGGACGTAAACAAAAATGTTTACATTTACGTCTTGTCGCGCCCTGCGAGGTAGCCGACCATTCTGCAGCTATCCTGTCGACACATCGGTTGGTGCTGTTGTTACGCTTTTAGCTGCGGTGTCGTTGTTTGTTGGTTCAATTCTCATTCGGGGCAAATATTCGTATGACCTGCATATAAATGTTGCCGGTCAGGGCCTGTGTCCGAGTGGAATTTGTGTAAGATAACGTAATATTATTTCAGAATTAGCGCAGAGTTTAACCCCCTGCAATTTAATTTTGAAAACGACTTTGTATAATAATTTTTTATTTTGTAAAGATTTTTTTAAACATTTTCAGAGTTACTAACAAGTACAAAAGAATGGATTCTAGCGCATATTAGATTGTCATTTACAAATAAAATCGGGCTGCAGGAGATTGAAAAAAATGCTGTTTTCGCTTAAACTGCTAAATGCAATTGTCCGTGACTCTCATAAAAAAGAATGACCTTGAAGTGTAAAGCTCGTCTTCTCTTTTTTAAATGTTTTTCACTCATTACGTATAAATTTCTAAAAGAACAACAATTATTTTTAAATGAAAACGTATTAATGATTATTTTTCTTCTTTAATAATTTATTATTTGCCAAGCACAAATATCTGATTGTTTCGTTCTGTTATTCTGATTGTTATGTTCTTTTTTTTATTACGTTGTCTGTGAATCTAGAAAGAGTTTGATAGAATTGTTAATTGTTTATTCAGACAAATTTTAAACTGTCTCCCGACTGCATTGTTCGCAACAAAAGATCTGAGAGCTGAACATAACTTCTGAATGGTTTTCTGAGCACAGCAGAGTTTAAATCTCTTTGGATTTTGCTGAGTTTTTTAACTATAAATTTTATCGGTACTGGAGTGGGTCGCTCGATACTGGGTCAAGATCACTACTTTGCCGATTTATGCTTATTGTATCGATCGTTTGTTGACTCGTACCATATGAAATAAAAAGATAGTTATTGTACTGTGATGATACTATGAAAAGCATCTTTTTGTTTGTAATGACAACATTTGATTTTGATTTTAATCCATTTTGAAACACGATTAAACAAATGGAATAGATAATTCGTATGGTATACACTTCATCGTTTGAAAATCTTAAAATTCTCAGCGATATAAATGTTTTAAAAGGTGAAGTGCTATTATTTATTGCGCTGCCTTGTCAGATTAGTCGACGGAATTATCGCGGCCCATTGGCGCATTTCCATACAGTTGCAATATATATTTCCATATATTATAAGTGGAAATACGACCCTCGTGGAAAACATTAGTAGCTTAAGTTTGACATGTGGGTTACGCCCCACGTGAATTTCATATGTCCCACGAATAGGATAAAATGGTCGGTGAGATTCAGTATCAATATACCGGGATAACTACAGTTTATCAATATACCGTCGTCAATGAAATTGTTACTTTGTCAATAGTAGGAATCGTAGGACTTTTCTGCAGATTCCCCGTGGGGTGGCAACAGTGTTTCACTGGGCATAGAGATCTTAGTCTTAATCTTAGAGCTAAGTTCTTGTCGATGGAGTTCCGTCCGCTTGTTCCTGTCTTCCGCCATCCTTTTCTTTAAGCGCTCCTGGGTCTTCCTCTACCCCTCCTCGCTTCTATCAGTCCCTCTGCGGTGGTCTTTATGAAATTATCGTGTCGTATAAGGCGACCGAACCGAACATGTTTCCTCTCCTGATTTCTAATTTTTTTAGCAGTATTCTACTTACTTCCACTAGATCTTAAAGGCTCCCCCACACAGGCGCATTATTATCGGTCGATAATATCGCATGCGTTACTGCGATATCTGTTTTCAGTACATTTTGTATTAGGATGGTCATGTAGTTACACGCTACTGCGATAATAACGCCGCAAGAAGTAGGACGGGGGAGAGGGAGCCTTAAATCACTGGGTGATGAGATTTAACCTAGAGCAGTGTGTCACCTACCATCAGGTGAACGATTTCCTCGTCTCATTTCTTTATCTCCTAAGAAAGCAGCGAAGGCAATAATTGCTGTGCTGCTGTTGAAACTACGCTTCCGAACGATGCAAGAGCGGTTGAAATTTACTTTAAAAACGGAACATTTGAGCCTCCATTCGTAGTGCATTAACCATTTGCGTAACGAAGTGCTTTGTAATGCAACTCCTGACGGCCCTGAATTCCGATACTGGCGTTGGGGTTCGCCTTGACGACTACCGGCGTATTGCGCTCAGCTGTTTTCCGCCTTGCACTATCGTTTTTACTACTAGGTCTTCACTTCTAATGCGTCGTTATTGATTTAGATTAATAGTAGTTTTTATCTTGCGTAGGTTTCAGTTCTGTGGCATTTTCTCATTGTTTCCAAATGAGAAAATCTATGTAGTCTTCTTTATAAGACGCTCTTTTCAAAGGCAGATAGATGCACACGCTTTCACACTTCGAATTGAACTTTTAAACAGCATGGCTCTTGTTATTTCATGGACATTTGCAGCATTGTAGCAAATGCGTTGTTAGCCTTTAAGGAGGAGATTTTTTTAAGGGGGAGGCAGAAGTGAGAGGGAGGGAAGAGGAGGAGCAATAGGGGGGCCCTTGGGGATGGATAAAGAGATAGGAAAGGGAGTGAGAGAGGAAGGAAGGAAAGGGGGGGGGATGGGCCACCGGCCACCTCACCGGACGAAACGTAGAAGCAAAAACACTTCCACTTTACGCCAATTTTCTGTGAGGTCGTGGTACTTATCCGGTTTGAGCCGGCCCATTCAGCAGGGGGTTGCAGCTGCGTGGCTCTACCATCGTAGGAATCTCACCGTAGGTTCTTATAATGGCGTTTAACATACATAAATTTCAACCAGATCCAGAAAAAATTTCTGTAGTCAATCCGTTCTGTAATCAATCCAATCCGCGACCCATCCAGCTCGTGAACATAGTGTAGTGGCTTGGAGGGGTAGTTACTGGGAGGATGGTTTAACCTCTCCGCCTTTCTCTCCGGTCGTGTGGTATTCGTCCCATCTGAATATAACATTGAAGGAAATGTGAGTGCACCTGTGTGCACCCCCAGTGTGTCGACGCAATCGTTCGGGAGGTATTATTAAAATAAAGCTTTAGTGATGTAAGTTCGTCTCAGCAGAACGAGGCCAATTTATACTGTGGCCTTTCCCGGTCGTTTAGTAAGCGATCTGGGCACCCATCCAGGCCGCCCGCGAACCCATTTTCCCTTTTAGTCATCATTATGATGCGCAGGAGATACATTAGCCTTATTTCTTGTCGTGGCGTCTATTTAGGAACGCATCGGAATGAAAGTGAAAGTGGAAAGATCTCCGTCTCGGTGGTCATTCTAGCGGATAAAGTAACACAATTATCCAGTTCCATGACTGTTCTAAATACATTTTCATGTATAAAGATAATGTACAAAGAAATAAACATTGGTATTCACAAAAACGTACATACAAACGGACATTGTGAAATAATCGCGGAGCATTGTTAATAGTGTATTCAACATTTTACACAGGCATCGACTTCGCGTAATTTATTCACGCTGCAGAGAGCGACCGATTTTTGGCATCAGATGTAGTATGTGGATCTGGAAGCGCCATTAGATAATTTCTATCTTAGAAAAATTGCAGGAAAACGGGATAAATTCCATAATGCAATAATAATCAATCCACAGCATCACACTGAGACGATCGTTGTTTTTTAAATTCGCTATATAACAAATCGACCGCAGAGCAAAAACCATTTTATGCATTGTGTTTCTTCTAGTGCGTGAGATAGCTAGACGCCCACTTTTTAGAGAGACAACAAACAAAGCCAAACATTTCCAGTGTAGTAGGTGCCTCATTTGTTCAGTTGCCACTTTTTATCATAGAAAAAATTGTAAGCGATCGACTAAAAAGCTGCACGGAACAGGTCCTAGTATTATATATATCGATATACACACGACGTATAAAGTAAATTAAAATTTTGACACAACACGCACATATAGTGTTTATTTATTTATTTATTTATAGATATAAGAACGGCATAGGCCATTTACACTTACAACTCATACAGTATTATTTAAGTTACATAAAATTCATTTAAAATAATAATTATAAAACATAATAAAATTTCTTAAAATTTTTATAAAATTTTTCAATTACAATATCATTAAAAGAATCATTTTAGATAAAAACTAAATATGTAAATAAAACATTCATTCCACTGTTATACTTTCTTCTCAAAAACACGAGGCATTCCGACAAAATATTCTTCCATACATCTGCAAACACATCAAATTCCCAGTTAGAGTCCTGGAGAGCGTTCAGTGCAGCCCGAGTTCCAACTAGAACTGTTTCAGAGTCTGTCCGGGGTGTTACCACTGCATTGCCATTTATTATACCACCAATTATGTATAAGCAGTACTGTTCCGATTTGCAAAAATATTGCCATTGCAAATCCTGGGCATGCAGATACTAGATCTTAAATGTGCCGAGCGCAAGGATCAAGCGGGTTATGTGTGTTGCATCTTGTAATGTAAGATCCCAAAAAGTAGTGCTGAAATCGTAGGAGTGTCTTCTAACGCTGAAGTCTGAACTTACTTTTTGTCGTCTGAACTTATTTTTTTTAAACACGACAAAAAAACAGCCGAAAAACGACTTCAACTTTGGCATTTGGAACATTTATTTTCCATATATATATACCACAGTATATATATTATCTTTCTTTACTTTAAATCTCACTTCACACAGTTAACTGGAATATCCTAAAGTTACTTACTACTTGATTGATTTTTGAAATTTTCGAGATGCGATATTGTCTACTTTCTGCCGTCGATATATGCATTATGTTAACGGCAACACATCCCGAGCATTTTGAAATGTAATAGTTGGTGATACTAACATGTGACATTATATCTCAATGTCTAGTGCAGTGATTCTCAACCACTGTGCCGCGGCACTTTTATGTGCCGCCAAATTTTGCAAATATATTTGTTATAATAATGTTAACATTATTAAATTATATCATTTAAGAAGAAAAATATTTTTAACATGAATATATATTTAAATCCACAAAAAAATAAATTATTTTATTATTTGCTATGCAACGCGTTTTTTCTTAGTGCCAAATTATGATGAAGCGGCGTGCATAGCAATAGGAATATGTCTCAAGTCGGCGC
>DWHO01004866.1:0-10726 GCA_018247575.1 Eurytides lysithous rurik | reverse complement strand
CATCCGTTCGGATCTGGGGGTTTGTCCGCGTAAAATTTATGTATGTAAAACGCCCTTATAACACAAGATAATTCTAACTTACAATAGGGGCAGCGTTAAAAAAAATAAGAAAAAACAAGAAATATTTATATAGTTGTATTTATTATTTATCATTGTTTATACATATTTTAAAATCCCGAAGGAGAAATCATTTAATTGTAATGAAAAAGAATGTCATATTAACGATGGTAAAAATATTTCCGAGTTTAGTATAGAATTATATAGTTCTATTTTAGTGGGCTATTCACGGAAAATTTTGAAATCGCGTCCGCCCGCTTATTGATAGATAGCTAATCTGATCCACTATCGATATTATGCCATGAGTTTGACCTTCATAATGTTTACGAAATATGTATTTTCAACTTTTCTGTTTGCCATCTGTTATTTTTGTAGTCAACTTAATAATTTACTATGACAGAAATATTACATTTTGGTGACTGCGGACGAGTACATTGCTCCGTGCTGATAACTCTATTAATATCTATCTAGCCTCTTGAACTACGCGCTGCGAACCAATATCATCATATGTATGAGACGCATTTAAAAGTATATTGAAAAATCCCAATACTCACTATGCAAATGGGCATTCATTTTATAAGCGTCGGTTCCTATAAATAACAATGCACTTTTGAAATGTTCAAAAGTAAACAATAAACTCAAAAGTTAAATAAGTATCTAATAACTTTTTTAACTTCAAACATACATTCATTAATTAGATGTGATTAACATTTGGCGCAGATCCTAATCTATTGGCTTCGGCGTTACAGGTCGTGGGTTTGATTCCCAACCGAAGCAAATATTTGTATGAACTACAAATATTTGGTTCGGATCTGGGCGTTTGTCCGTGTAAAATTTCTGTATGTTAAACACTATTATAACACAAGATATTTCTATCTTACAATAGGGGCAGTGTTTAAAAAAAAAACAATAAAAAAAAATTAAGACGTCGTCTCGACTGAAGCTGTCAACAAAAAAGAAAAATCAATACTAGTTCTTAATAATAGTTTCTACATATTAGACATATAAATAAATTAAATTTGGGAAAAATTAAAACATGATTAATTTTCTAGGTTGTTAATGATATTCTTTTAATGTAGTTCAAATTATTTTTGTACCATGGTAAATATGTAATTTAATAGAGTTAGGCAAGAGCGAGGTAAGAAGTATAAATACTTAAAAATTAACAATTAAAATGCAAGATACGTTTAAATGTAAACTCTTTAATGACCCCTCAGTAATAGCATTACTATTGATACGAGGCAATTCGTATTTTTCCAGATAACCGCTACTTAACCTAGTGTTGTTACGACGCTCTTGTAGAGACAACGTGCGATACGCGTGTTTTAGTGTCTGTTTGAGCGCCGCCTTACAATGATGGCTCTCTAAATAAAACATTGAGATAATTCACAGTTTATCGAGTGATTTCACTTTGTATAGGTGCTACTAAACGAACAAATACGTAAGTTTTTCATACCTTATTTGAATTTATTTTGTTTATCGATCTCATAGAAACAGGAAAAAATACGCATGTTTTTAAAAGACATCACGATCCGTTTGTTATTGTGGTGTAAATTTAGATGCTTGCTGCGTTCACGGCCGGTGTTTGGAGGTCAACTGGAATAAGAATCACAAATGCTGTTAATATTTTTCTATTTCGAATTACGATGACGACTGCGTGTTGCCTCCGTGAAATGGTCGTATATTTTTAAAACATTTGGATACAAATTGAATTATTTTGTGACAAATTGAATTTTGTAATAAACATAAGTTAGGGCGCGTGCTTTCGATTGTTATTAATCGTTAACCTGCTTATCATATCACCGTTGCTTCCACGCGAACGTTAACGCTTTAACATTATTTAAACAGTTTTGTATTAAACCGAATCAGATATTCTCATTAAAGGCGTACGTTATTGCGTATTGTAGTTGTTGTAATGTTGTTAATTCTTCGAAGATGGATCGACATATATACATATTATATAATAATATTTTGCAGCAAGTTGCTTATGCACGCTTGCAATATTATGTGTGCAATAATTTAAAGTCTCAATATATTAAAAAAAAATATTTTAACAAAGGTCGTCTTAATAACTTTCTATATTTTATTGTAAAAAAGAGCAGATGTGCAGAGCTGACGCGACTTATATTTAAAAAATATTCACATCCTTTTAAAACTTCACAAGCGTACGGAAAAGCGGAATGTTACATCAATAAATTATGTTGGGCAGATTGGAAATATGCTCGTGTCTCGTTCGAGCGGATTTGATCCCAAGCACGTACGATTGAATTTGAAATGTATCAGAAGTCAGCTCAAATGTCGACCAACCCGCAGTTGAGTGGTGCAACGTTATGCTTTAGATTGTGTCGCATCGAGAGGTGCCCGGGCATCCAAGAGGGACCTGTATAGATCTTTCGAGCTGAATCGGAGAGTGTTCTGTGTAAATAGGACACGAAAAGTCACAAAATGTATGTGCCAGTTGTAATGTATCCTTGTTTTACAGTTAGTTAACACTGGTATTTATACATAGTTATCTGCACAAATCCTAATTAACTGCGCTGTAGTTCCAAAGGGCCAACACATCTATTATCTTTATTTTGCACTGACGTATTAAAACTAGAGTTTTGGTTTGATTCTTTATAAATGGCCAAATATTCAAATTTAGGTAACCTTCAGTTTGTCTTTGCAAATACTCTTTGTTTTCGTACTTTTGTATGCATGAATTCAGATATAGTCTACATATAACTTATTATGCGAAATATTCTTTAACCTCAGAAAAAACAAAGTTTTGTGGAGCATAGGAAAGCGTTCATATTAATAGTGATTATTCCTGCCTATATCTTTACAACGAGTAACAAAATGTAAAAAGACTTCAAAGCTTTACAATCATAAAGTATATATTAATAACATCACGCTTAGCTAGTAGCTAATAATGATCTAGGGTTTTACTTTTTATATCACATGCAACCAGGCTGTTGATTTCATATGTCGGGTTTTAATTAATGTAATAAAAGAAAGAAATGACTAAGACAGACTTAAGTCTTTTCTCGGTATAGTTAATTCCGAAAAAGCTGTTGAAACTTAATAACTATTGTTAAAGTTAAACTAATTTACGGATTCTGACGCGTGAAATTCAATTTTAGATGCCTAATGTTTTGAACACTTACCAAGAGTCCACGTTTAGGGAATAGATCTGACCTGAGTCAGGGTCTGTCTTGTATCTAATGAAACGCGTAAATTTGTTTAAATTTACTGAAGAGTTATCAGGTTTCAATAGCTTTTCTCGGATCGATTCAATCGATTGATCTAAACTTTAACTGGCGAAAAATTAGGATAACCTATCTAAAATCTGTTTTTGCCATTTTTTTCTTTTTTTAATTAATTAAAACGCGACATTATGACATGACAAAAAAAACCATAGATTACTTTGTATTCGCGTAAATACAAGAAATCATTAAATAATATATTTTTATATTAAACACAACCCGATAAATTAATTGAAACGATACTGTGAGTACATTTCCTGCTCAATTTTAAGAAATTCCCTGATGTATCGCACTTCAAGGTCTGATAACAATAAAATTACTAAAGGACCGACCTTGCGATAAACCCTTCACATTAAAAGAGAATCACCGAAATCGATCGACAATCGGTGTACTTAATGGAAGCTAATTTAAATAATTTCAATTAATGATTCTACATCTAGCATCTAAAACCCTATTAAAGAAATATTAGTTTCGATATTTAGTTAGCTTTTGTTTGCAGTAAGTAACGTAAAGTTACTTAAAAAAAGTATTGCTAGGCAATCTGTTAAATACTGCGGTGTCATGTTTTTCTTATGGAGTAGGCTGACAAACGAGCAAACGGCTCGACCGATGGCAAGCGGCCGCCACCGCCCATGGACATTTACAACAGAACTTGCAAATGCGTTGCCAGTCTTTAAGGAGGGAAATTTCGAAAGAAGGAGGGGTGTTGGAGAGAGGGTAGTTAGGAGGGAGGGGGAGAAGCAAGGTTGGAGGAAGGGAGAGTATGGAGGAGGATGAGCCATTGGCCACCTCACTCACCGAACGAAACGCGGAAGCATAAACACTTCCACTTTACGCCGATTTGTACAGTATGTTGATAATATTGCTATTCTGTGCTTGTATATATTAGGAAAATACACCGTATCTTAAATATTTAAAGTAATGTTTCGTATCGTATATATACTAGTGATTCTATTTATTAAACAAGTCAATTTTAGTGGCGTTTGAGCTTGGAATAAAACTGGTTTTTATTTAAATGCAAAAACAAAATATAAAATTTCTGTGATATACTTATCAATATAACTTTAAAATTAAAGGTCGTAGCTTTGTAAACTGACCCCAACTTCTTATCGTACAACAATAATAATAACTACTCAGGAGTTTTTAATAATCAAATAATCATCGTTTAGTCATTAAACTATTTCTTGCGTTTAAAATGTCTTTCATAAATATTTTCTAAGTAAGAAATTCTCTTGCAAGGGAAGAAACTTATAACATAAGTATAGTTGCTCATTAAGATGAGTTCAATCAATATTTTTGCAACGAGCAAATTTAATTAAAAATATTGGTTGTCACTGTTCGTTAAAATAAGTTATACAGTATTTCATAACAATCAGAAAACATTTCACTTAATAATAATCGCCAGGATACCGATTGAAATGATTCCGAAGATTCATAACTGTAAAAAAAATTATGTTACCTTTAGATACCGTTGGAGGAATATATGGAAACAAAAAACCGAGAACATTATAATTAAACATAAATCATTGTGCCAAAATGTTCGCGAATTCTACTTTTCAGGTAGGCAAGCCACTTTTGGAGCTCAAGAAATATCGTTTTGTGCGACAACAATATTTTAAGCGCGCCTTTTTCCACCTGAGCTCGATGAGTGTTAAAATAAATTATGATAGACGCATGAATTCCGACATATCTAAAAATAACGACACGCTTATAATCGGTACTCATAAAAAATTATTGTTTGCGATACATGGTAACGCAAATAAACAAGAGTTATAAAAATAAATATCTCGGAAGATAAAAAAATTGACATACGAGTGTTTTTTTATGTTTTTCATGTTATAAGTTATTTTAAAATAGATAGGAAAAAATGAAAATATTGTTGTACGTTTAACATACTTACAATAGTTGAAAAAAACATAATTTGTTTTTTTTTCTTTTTATTTAAATACAAAATACACCACAAGTCAAGATTATTTCTGGAAAATTTTATATAATTCATACAATTCCGTACCAAGCCGGGGTGGAAACCCAATCAGGCTAAACGAACGGTAAATTCAAAATCAAATATAACGCCATAAAATTATAAGAGTTTAGTTGTCAAAAACCCGGTCCATAATAAAGACCAGAATAATTCGAATCGCATCAATTTTTCTTTAATACATAAGTCAGAACTCAGTGATTTGCCTTGTATTAAATAACAATTTTTCTATCTATAAAATCTTTCTAACTATCTATAAAACAATTGACTTTAATTTTTCACCCCCTGTCTGGCATTTTTATCTCAGAAGGGCTAATTACTAAGCTGAATAAATATGGAGTTTAAACAGTTTTGGCTCTTGAATAGATAAATCTAATAGTATCTAATGTAACCGGATGTAATTTCCATTTGCTATAAAGAGCAAGAAGCTAACTAACAAAGCAGTAGCGAATTCAAATAAATGCGCGTCCTTTTAGTCGGATTTCGAACCATTTTTTTTTCTTTTGGTTTGACATGTGTACTTAAAAGCATACGGATCCCCAGACATATTTGGAACTTATTACTCAAAAACATGAAGTTGTAGATACAACTTTTGCTCATTGGTATGACCTCTGGCTACTGCTACTAACTTTATCTTACTTGTTTCCTTTTAAAAAACATTATTCTACTCCACCTACTTCAAATAGAGACAAAAATAAGAAAATAGCATACCATTTGGTGTTGCTCTCTTTTCTATATAAGTTAGCAGACCACCAGCCAGACGCAGGATGTGGATTCGATTGGAGCAAAACCTAAAATAATTGTGTACCAGGATAGAGAAATACGAGTATGTCCAGCAGTGGATCGGTACAAGCTCATATGATGATGACGACGATCTACTTTAAATAGAAGAAGGAATTATTATTGATTTGCCTGATTTTTTTTGTATGAAAATTTGAGAATATTTACATGTATTTCATTTTTAATCATCAAAGATGACACCTTTTTTATATCTGGCCCTATTGTTTTTTTTTATACTCATGACAACAAAACTTTACTTATCTTTACGTGAACCGTGTAACCAAATGTCAGCTGTGTTCAATTCAACTGATAACGACATTGCAAATAATATTATCTGTTTCTCAAGTTTTAACACGCGTTTTGAACTGATATTGAATAGATTACTTTTGTACTTTGTGTCAAACAACCTGTATACACAAAAAAACTTCCAGTGAATTATATTAGAATTATATTAAAACCCTATATTATGTGACAAAATTAAAAAAATAATAATTTTGATTCTTTTGGTTTTTTTTTATCTCAACGATAGTAACCTTTATGGGAAAATTATAGGAAATATAAAAAAATACGATAAGTATAATTGGCGTCTAATTGCATCCCACAACCTCCGTCCACTCCATTTCCGTAACCCAATGATGCTGACCGTATTACGCAATTGAAGGTAATCTGCATCGGAATATTTCATTTAATTAACGGTGCTCATGCAGGAATATTCAAACCGGAAATGCATATGGAAATATTGATGTAAGTATTCGACACAAATACAATAGAAATACATTTAAATACTAACAAGCTTTCATTAGAACGAATGTATAATATACGATTGATTTACTTTTTTAACTTCGTAATGAGCTTAACCTGAGCTTACAAAAAACCGGAACACGATAGTCTGTGTATGATTTGTAGGCTGTCAGCGTAGTTGATGGGTATTGAAATATATCATCAAAAATCTTTGGGTGACGAGCGCACTATAGGCCCGAGCAGATTCTGTAGAACTTTCTCGTTACTTGCAAACGCACCATATCATCCATATACCGTCTGGCCCACGAGTTGCTAGCCAGTTGCGTCACTTCAATTTGTAAGAAAAAAGCTCTTTAAAATTAATCATTTTAGTTACAGACACAAGTAGAGGAAAAGTGGCGAGTAAGAACAAAGTTTTAAAAGAGCCAGTATTATTTAAGGTAGTTTTAGAATGAATACCGCATGAATTATAAGTTTAGACAGATAATTAAGAGTTAACAGAAAAAAGAAATAGAGCCGATGGAATTTTTTAAAGATTTTGTCCACTACACGAAATAAGTTTTTTTGTTATATTTTCTAACGTTTAAACCGAAAAAAAATAACAGTGATGTAATTATACTACAATTTCGTGTATATATGTCCTTGTTATTTTGATTTAGATTTGTTTTGAAAGAGCCAGCTCTTTCATAATTTTTTTATTGTAATTATTTCATTTTGATATTTTATTTAAATGATTTTTTTGAAGTCTCTATTTTAAAGTAATACAGAGTCTAATGAGAATAATATAGGAATACAGAGTCCTTCAGAGATGGTGCCGTTGCATTGTCACTCGTCCTACCGCCAAGCAGTAATGACAAAATCAAAGTCAAAAGTCTTTCAATATTGGATTGGTATGCAAACACTTTTTGACGTCTATTGTTTCTACTACCTTTTCGGAAATAAATGCCTCGGGCATGAGAAGAACAGGCGAAAAAAACTCAGCAGGAACTCTTTTTTTTAATATGTTTACAATTATCATAATTTGACTCTTAAAATAGCTCGGGGTGATCACATCATTCCCAAGGTGTGCTATCTTCAATTCTGAAATCATATCTGAAAAGCAATGTTGCCAGCACATTTACTGAGATATACCATTTCAAATCTCTTGGTGACAAATGCAACGCAGGGGCCAGCAGGCTCTATGACAGTGTCGTTATGGGCAGGCGTCTCGCTAACCATCAGGTGCATGGCTTGCTCGTCTTGTCACTTTATTTCATAAAAAATAGTGACGTTATTTTAACTTTTAAAAATAAGGTTTAAGACCCTCAGCATCAATAACAGAAGAATTATTATTGGTGTCTTTGAGGAAGGATGGTTCAAACTGCCCTCTTCTTCAATGTTACCGGAGACAAGATAACAAAAGGTGGTATCTAATGAACAAATGGACAGATAAATCCTGGGGCGTGAAAGGGAAATTGCATTATTTTCGGCGATAATGTTTTCAAGTTTTTTCATCGTGTTTTATTCCTTGGTTTGAATACTTTTTTATTGTTTTTGATTTTGAAATCTTTAAGTAATACTAATATTTAAATTAACGTTATATTCGTTTATATACAGACCTAGCTAGTCACTTTGTAATTATTGATCGCAAATTTTTGTGAGTTTCTTCAAAATTAAGAAAAGACTACATGCATAGTGAGAGTTATATCAAACATTTTCTATAATAGTAGTAATAAATATTTCAAGAATATCTACGTTAATTTACATTTGAGGGTTTGTATGCACTCAAGCTCTTTTAAAATTTAGGGGGGTTTTTTCAATACCTGTGTGTCAGGAAAGAGCCGAATTTCATATTATTTATAAATAGCTATAAATTAAAAATTCAGATTAAATGAATTCTATTTTTTAACTTATTTCTTAGTTACGTTTACCTTTTCAAATTTCAACTTTAGATTATTGTGTCGCTCTATTTTCGGTAACAATAAATCACGGAGAACATGAAAAGCTAAAAAAACATTGTGGCGACCGCATTATTTGAACTAACTCACATACAGGCCGCTCGGCAGTGTTACAGGAAACAATGAGTGTAAAAGCTCAACTTTTATACTTTTTTCACCAAAGCGGGGATTTCAAGTCGCCCATGATCGAGTTAAAACAATGCGCCTATAATTAAATTTCCAACGTTATTAAACATAGGTAAACGTGCAAACATCGCTTTTATTAAAGAAAATAATTCTTAGGCAACTTTACAAAACTGCGTAATGTTATAACAGTTAATAGAATTAGGTAGTTTTAGCTAGAAGCATAGCATATGCTAATGACAAATATTAAAAAAAAAACAATGATCTAAATCTAAGTCTAAATAAATGTAGTAAAATTAAACGGCAGCTGATCTCGGTAGATCTACGAACATCTAAATCCATTATATATAAGTGAAGACTCTCCTGAAACGTAGCATTAAATCAAAAGAATACTTAATGTAGTCAGTTGCCTCATTTCTATAGAGCGAAAATTCTTTTGAAAGACTTACATAGAGGCTTTTAAATATGTATTGTTAATAAGCAGGCAAAAAGCCCACCAGTGTACTTGAAGGAGAGTGATCATCGTCGTCACATTAAACAAGGGATGGGGATCCTACTCGTAGCATTTACCGTAGACGCTTAAAAACTTAAAATATCTTTCACACTTTTCACGTAGAATAAGTAACTATGTACGATAATATACATACATCTACAAAAGCGTGACTATGGAACCGCATGGTGCCCTAATTCTGGTGAGATTTTATATTAATATTTTGTTTGCAGCATTATGATTTTTACTGTAATAGAAAAATATTTAAAATTGAGAATTAAATGTTGGAGAGTATTTTGTTCGGAAGTAATAAAGCAGATACATGTACATATGTATCTTTGATATATGTGTAATGTATCTACATATAATATGTACCTTTAATATAACATATGGAAAAAATAAACTTAATAAAATGCTAAAATTTAAAACAATAATATTTGAAGATTTTTAAATTTGTGAACCCTTTAGTCTATAAAGCAAAATCTTTAACCAAAATTCGCATTGCGGTATAAACTAGATGTAAAATGGCAGTCTTAGTTTTTGTTCGTTTCTAACCAGATTATTCTAAGTAGCCAATACAGAACTCATTTTATTTCACACCTATATATTTTTTGAATTTCAGACATTTTTAATCATGTAGTACTTTTAAATTTTAAACTGGCTGAATGTGTAGCCACAAATTTAAGAATTTTTTTTTACTTTCGTTAACATGTATTTGAAAAGAACTTTTGACCAAATTCGTTTATCTCACAATAGAAACCTTATTTATAAATCTTTAAAGCTAAACATACGCGAATAATTTTTAATCTAGCCGAAGACTTATTTACATCTATGATTACGAATTCTTGCTCCTCGTTATATTCCATTTATTTTAAAATTATGCATTTTCGTAGCCTCTATTTTTCCTTTTTCTTAGAATTAGAGTTACGAAACTTAAACAGAATAGGCAAGAAAAAATTCTGTGAAGTAAATATTTCGACACACCAAGTAATTTTGATGCTATTAAATTACTATAAAATAAGCGGTAGCGGAAGAGCTTGCAAGTGAAGAACAAGAGCAATTTCCACTCATCTTGGCCCTCGACTAATAATAGAATAATAGACGGTTTCAATTAAGGTTGCCTTGATTACTTTCCTAAAGTAATTGGCATGTATATTTTAAACCTTTTGGTATATATTCATACATAAGGAAGATATTTTCTGAGTTACTGTTTTATAATTTTCTCTTAATCTGGATTAGGAAGCAAACGAGCAAGCGGCTCCCCAGATGGCAAGCAAACGCAACCATCCATGTACATCAGCAGTGGCGGTACTATCATACAAGCCCAAAAGCCCGGCTTGCCCTACTAAGGAGTAAAATTTATAAATCTTAATTA
>DWHO01004865.1:0-10727 GCA_018247575.1 Eurytides lysithous rurik | reverse complement strand
GTTTAGTAATGTTACAAATGTCCATGGGCAGCGGTAATCGCTTACCATCAGGTAAACCGCTTGCTCGTTTGTCAACCTAATACATTAAAAAAAAAAAAAAAAACACCGCTGTGCTGGTTGAAATATTCAACTGGTTTTGCTTCTGCTGTTGTTGAATTAGCCAAGAGTATTACTATGTTGCAAGGACTTTAAGAAACATTAAATGACGAGCTAAACTGTATAAAACTAGACAGTCGTATGATGCTCAAATGTGCACCATAAGTATTTAATTTCATAAGTAATAATTCTTAAGAAACTACCAATGGGCTACATAAAAGCCTTTATTACAATCCATGCAGAAATTTTGACTGTTCCAATCTGTAATAGACACTGCCACTTTAAATTATTGACTCAGTCGAGTACAACACAAAAAATGCCATGTCAAAAAACTACAGCATATTCTAATACAGCATATTATTTCCCCGCAAATCTAGAAAACAACATTCACGAGAAAAAAAATATTATCTCCTCCGATATAATTCTCACAGACGATATTGATTCTAAAAGAAAAAAGAAAATAAAAATACATTCTCGATATTGGAGTATCGATGTTCCAATAAACCATTAAGAGCAAGTTATTGGACGACGAAACCGAAGATACGTTGTGAATGGGCGTCGAAAAAATCTCACAAATGGCGGTAAGCGAGGATGAAGACCGACGCCGCCGGTTTGTCAGCAGCATTCTTCGCATTTTGCTGGCATATATTACGTTCATTCATACCTCTTGATAGGCGCGTGAGGTAGTAACGCATTCTTAAAACCGCCTTACAGCCTTTGTCGCGTTTGGACCGAAGGACATTGTTTGCGGTGGATTGACACGAATAATTTATTACTGGGAGGTTGGAGAGTATTACAACGGGCAGGTAGTCGCAGTTTAATTGTTGCAGATATCTATTTGTATTCCCGTTCATTCATATCTAAGCTACTTTTATTTGGTCATATAATAATCTGAAAAATCAAACGGACGGACTATCATTGTCGTATAGAAATTTTCTCGCAAGAATGTGTGGTATGTTAGGAATATATGAACATATATAGTTGCATATTTACGCAAAGAACAGGTAGACTGTCCAAAGCAAAAAAAAATTACCGTGCTCAGTCGTAATCATAGAAATATAAGAAAATTAGTGATGATGTTAAAAACGTACCAAATTTTACAAAAGCAGTTGCATACACTACACTCGAATACTTTAATAGCAATTTAAAGCAACCTTCCAGTTTTTAAATAACAAACATCCAGACACAATTCCGACCTTAAAACATTTATTACAGTATGGAAGAAAGACAAAAAAAAATATACAAAAACTTAAGTAAATATAAAATTTTAAGGTGTTAGTTGTAATTCCCACATCTGCCATTTTGAAGTCATATTTTTTGGGTAGTCGTGTACAATTGATAATAATGACAATAATAGTTATGTACAATTCATATTGATTTTTAAATTGAAGTGCTATAACGATCACCCACTCGCCTTGCATCTAGTTATTGGTGTCTGTGTGGCCATTTACCAATTGACGTCGTGCGTCTGATGGTCACGCATACTCATAACCACATGGCCATACAGCTACTTGATCCCGCGCTGTGCTCAGTACTTTGAGGTCTAGGACGTTATATCTTTAACTACGCTGACAACATGGAGTACCACGACCTCACAGAAAATCGGCGTTAATTAAAAGTGTTAGTGCTTCCGCGTTTCATCCGGTGAGCCAGGTGGCCGGTGGCCCACCCCCTCCCTCCTCCTTCGTTTTCCAGCCTCCTCCTTGCCTTTGCTGCCTCCCCCTCTCCTTTCCTGCTTCTCCCTTTCAGAAATCCCCAGCTTGAAGCGGGCAACGCATTTGCGTTAAAACGTTCTACGTACAAATATCTATTAATGGTCAGCGGTTACTGATTTTCATTAGACCGCATGCTCTTTAGCCCGCCTACTCCGTGAAAAAAAAATCAATTGGCCTAAGAATAACCGACAATGTAGTACCCACGCCAGATACACCTCTACAAAGAAGTCTTTTGACTAAAGATTTATTATAAAAAATATTCCAATCGTAATTTACTAGTTTTTGCTTTTAAGCGTCTATATGTATGCATATACTATATGTTCTCATTCTCCGCTTTTAAAACACAATCGCATCAATATCCATTACAAAATGGAACGATATTGTTCCAATAAAGAGACGGAACGTACTCGATATCAAATCGGAAAACCACCGCCTGAGCGATCACAAAGAGTTACATTATTCCTATCCAACGAAACCCTTTAACAATGGAATCCAACAACATGAAAGGCCCAAACGAAATTCGCGCATAAAACATCACATCGGATAAAAAAATCCCTCGCCTTTACCCGAAATCCGGGAACCGGCGCGTGTCCATTGTTTACCCATCGCGGCCTTAATCCGAAAATACCGGGATTTGTCATTCACCTAAGTTACATTCGGCAACCGATAATTGATATGTGATCACATTTTTAATCTCTTCGAAACGAATAGACTTTTTTTTGAGGAAATAACGTGACGAGACGAAATAATACGCCTAATTGTAACGACACATTTGCCCATAGTAAAAAAAGTAGTTGTAAAGTAAGTAAAAAAAGGAAAAATAAATAAGTAACATAAACTACAGCCTATATATGTCCCACTGGGCATAGGCCTCCTCTATAAGGAGTCCATATGGGACAAAGACCACGCGGCCCCACTGCGTATAGCGGACTTCACATATTTAAGAGTCTTTTTATTGTTTCTTAAACATGCAGGTTTCCTTCAACGTTGAGCACGTGGTAAATCAGCACTTTAAACTGGTGACTACAAATTAACCAATTCATTGGTGTCGGCACCGGGAATTGAACACGGGTTGTTGAGTATATTGAATTAAATTCGAGCACCCGGGCACGGACCACGGCTCCAATATAACACGATGCCCAACAGTACTTTTTTAACGAGTTCAAATCTGCCTGACTGTGTCATCACTTAGAGATAATGATGGTATGTCCCTAAGCCTAATAATTACTGGCAACAATTCCCTTTAATTGTTTTTAATTTAATATTAATTTAATTTTAACACTCCTCTCACTCCGTCCGCATTACAAAATATTTATGTATCTTTTAACATATGTTAAAGGTCCAACAAATGATAGGAGCAATAAAAGGTGTCCTTACAGAATATCAGTTGCTTAAAAATATATAAGGCAACTGCATAGTTTTTTTTTACATACTTAAGTATTTCACACATTATTGGTTTGATTCAATTACAAGTATCACATATTTTTTTTACTAACAACACCTGTCCACGATTTTGTTTGAGTGGATTTTAGATTTAGATACTGATAAAATTGTAGTTATCATTGCCGGGACATAAAGTATTCCGCGTTAGGAACTGAGTGCCAAATGTTATTCAAAACCGTTAAGCTATTTTATATAATTTAGTAACACTAAATCCAAACATGTAAGGTTATTATTATAACATTAAAAAGATGTTTTATCGTAAGTGTCAACAGTGTCTTTCGAGAATATCTTTGCATAAAATTATATATCGCCTAATAATTCATAAGAGAGTACACACATGTTTCGTGAACACTGAAGTTACGAACGCCCCAATGCAAATTACGACCATAAAGGCCCGAGGAGGCTCAAATTATTAGTGGAGTCGATCCGCCGATAACATTTACTCGCGTACAGTAGTTTCATGTTACTCACGCCGCCGATGGCGTGGAGTTGTATTGAACGAGCTTCGAATTACAAAGTTCGAGCGTCGGCTCGCCGTTGAATAATTGCAGCTTAACCACTTGGCGATTGTGAGCTTTTTGGGGCGATTTTTATCGTCGGCTCGCCCTGCAATTTGCCACTTTTAAGTGCCGCGTAATGTAACGTTAGCTTTCGGTCCGGATCGATCCCTTCTTGGTGGCAATAAGATATGATTGAAGTGATTGTTATTGAATAAAACTTATTTTTGTTACCCATTAACTTTGTATTGAGTTCCCTACATTTCGAATATCGGCTCATGACCATATACACAAAAATGTATGCATTATTTTCTTGTTTGAGCAGAGCAAATACTGTACATTATAGTATTTGCTCAAACAAGAAATCATAAAAATACAAATTAAAAATAGAAATAATCAATGCATTTTATGATCATAAGTAGAATAGAGTCATTATACGTATCCTTTCTTATATATTAATAAGTGAAACGAAAGTATTGTAACTGTGTTTGACCTAACGCGAGGATAGATTAGTTGTGAAATTTAGTAGAATTCTAATATATTTTTTTTTTTTAATCTAAATACTAAAAAAAAATACTAATCGTTTACGTTTATGTTACATTTCTTAAATCAAAATAGTAATGTTTTAAATTCTTTAATCAACAATTAATTATGTACTGAGTAAAGAAACGTCTGACTGAATTTGTTCTTACTCGTTTGAATAGTTAAAAACCAAGTAATATCAGTGACTATTGCAAGGGATAAAACAAAAATGCACCAATATTTTTTATATTAGATTCCCTGCATGTCGCCTTCACACCTGCCCACCCCTTCCCTAATAGGCGGGGCTGGAGTGACGTCATCAACTGGACCGCCCAATCCCATTGGTACCACCACACTTAACTCACGAACATCCCAACATTTCGCAGCCCATTGTAACGACATAAGTCGTCACTCGACCTCAACAATATGCTAATTGTTATTTATAGTTCTCTTTATTTTTAATTTTTATTTATCGCTTCATTATTTTACTGAACAATACCCGTTTAATTCATAATCGAGTATTCACTCGACGCATAATTATCTATGTTACTGTATATTTTTTTTATTCCTTCTGGGTGAATTAAATTTCATTTACTGAGCTCGATTTGCATAAATGTCGACACATAAATCAGAAAGTGTTGAATTGAGTCGAAAATTGAATAGCCCTATTTCGCGTTTTTATCGCCTGTAATTTTCATAATTAACATTTTGTATTTCGATTGCGACAAGAAATTACGTAATTATGTTTTTTTATTTACATTTTATTATCAAATAAAATGTATGTACGAATAAATTATTAAATTATCATACTATCAGATCCTACTGCATGGACCGGACCAAAAATATATAATCTTAAAATTAACGGTAGCCTGGTTTGACAGTGACATTAAGGCATTTCTAAATCTCAGTCTGTCTGTAGTCATGAACGTTGTAAAATATTGGAAATGTCGAGAGAAAAGAAAATTAATAAAACGTTTTTGTTTTTCATAGAGTAGACGGGGATCGAGTAAGGAGCTTATAAGATGGTAGGCGATAACTGTTGTCCATGGACATCATTTGAAATGCCGGTCTTTAAGAAGAGAATTTTTCAGGAGGAGGGGGAAATGGAGGTAGAGGGGTGAGGTACCAACCGCTACACTCATCGGACGAAACACGAAAGCACGAACACTTCCACTTTAGACCGATTTTCTGTTAGGTCGTAGTATTTATCCGATTCGAGCTTGGCTCTACCACCGATGAAATTCATAAATTTGTCTTACTTAATAACGTAAAATGTTCGCGTAAATTCAAGAAGTTACGATATTTACATACTGATTTTAAAATTATGTTGTAAAGATAACGTGTAAATTAAATCCAAAAATTATGTAACTAAATGGTGTGGGAGAATGTATGAATTGTCCAATTTTACATAGCAATTAAAACCGCATCAGCATATTTTTTAAGCCTATTAAAATCGAAAATTTTATGGTAGACATGGTTTGTAATGTTAAATAAAAAGATTAAAAGTCTTACGAATAATACAAATCTAAAATGTATATGTCGGTTTATTCTTATTTCACACTACAAAATAACGAATATACCGATAATAATAACTACAATACTAATCATACCGATCCACATGATTTTGTCATAATTATAGTTGCGGAATATTTTTTAGAATATTAACTATTTCCAAATCAAAACTGTTTTCATATAAATAAATTACAGTATTATTTCCAAATCGAAATACGGCGAAATTTTAATAATAAAAATTACCACACAATGTTCGGCAATAAAGTCGTTTATTATAATTATTAAACGACTTGAAACACGTGGAATTTGTCAATCGGTATAAAGTTTTATGTTACGACGATTACTTGTACTCACGCGAATACAATAATTAAATTTATAAAATAAAAATTTATCGCGCTTTATTTAATTTTAAAAACTCTGTAATCTTCGAAACATCGGGAATTTGAAATTAAATAAAACGCGATAAAATCCGCAATTAAGTTTCATTGACAACTTTAAACAAAAACCAACAGATCAATTCTCGTAATTATTAGATGTTATTTGTTGCAAAGGATTTATTGCTAGGTTGGTGATAAATTTCATTTCTATTTTAAGGTCCACCACTGCGAAGATACTCCTAAGAACTACATATTCAAATTGGAGCAAGAAATGTGCTTTGAGGGGTATTAGTATGTCTAATAGAAATTGGTTGTTATTTTATAAATAAAACTTAACTTGTGTTACGTTGTGTTATACTTAAATCTTTAGTAATACTATTACATTTATATGAATCCGAATAAACCTTTGTTAGTCGCTTACAAATTTCACTTCTATTCATAGTGTTTGCAAGTAAAATGGTCCAACTAAAAAAAATCTATTGAAGACTGGCTAGTAGGCGACGCCAGCGTGTCTGGCGCATTCATTTCATTCACGAACTTCTCGATCCTCTTATGTTTCTTTTTTCTTCATTCACAAAACATCGCCCATTCATGAAGTCCACTTGGCACTGTTAACTTAAATGCTAGTTTCTGTTCGATGTTCTCTGCGGTGAATCTCTTTGGATGATTTATTACACCTCCGGACAATTGCAGTGGACGCAATTACGTTCGAAGAAGAGTACAAAAATATATTTGATTATTTAGCCTATTTACACTGTGAAATAAAATTGTTATATGGATTTTATAAAATATTTTCAGGGTTTCTCGCGCACTCCGGAATTTTGATTCAAATAATATGTGCAGATAAATCTTTGTAACCCTTGTTCTGATTACTTCTGCGATCACGGAGTGAAATAAAATTTAGCAGCTATAGTTTGTTAAAAAATTTAAAACTGTTATCCATAAAAAAATAATGCCAAACACTTGATTGTTCAAATCATAAACGTCACAGTAATAAAACTATATTATTCCAAGAATAAAGAGTGCACTTTAAAGAAAACCTTCTTTTCTGGATTCGAACTTCTCGAAATTTAGATTTTTTTTAATCCACTATTCCCAATCAATTTAAATAACATCAGTTAAATGTATTTACTTCGTTAACCATTTTAAAGTTTTGAAAGTGCCCTATTAACTACGCATATAATTCGTAGAAAGTCGTCTATCAAAGTTCGTCGCACAAGTTTTTATCGAGGCCTTTTCGGGATCGGGGATCCATCGCAGGAGCGGGGTGGGCAGTTTTATTTGGCAAGTAGTGTTGCACAAAAGGCATGGAGCGATAATAAGCGGGAAGCGTGACATTATTGCGTTTAATGATGTGTCAAATAGACGGCGGGTCACTGGCCAGATGTCTCCTATCGCGGACGCAAAGCGACGGTACCATATAATTTTTTGACATTATCAATAGTGCTTTATTGGTTTTTAAATTTCGTGTGTATCCTCTGCAGCAGAGACGTTTAGCGAGGTGTGTATTGCTGCGTTGTTTAGTATAAGGCTCATCCTGACTCACATTATAGTCTGCCATTTTATTAGCACAGGATTTTAGTAGTAAGAACTAAGGTGAGACAAGTTATTATTTGTCTTGGAAAAATTTCAAAGACTGTATGAATTACGCTAAATTCAAAATTCACGACCGTAAATCCTTTGGCAAAACCTATTTGTAAAATAAATGTGACACGTTCACATTTGCATTAGTTATATTACATTAGTTTGTTACGTTTGCCTTTTTCAAGTTGGTTATGGATCAACATTATGTTCACTGTTCAAAACCAACAATCACTCTCTCTTAGAACATTCTTAAAGCGCCACATAGCTATCCCGCTGCTGAATGGGCCAGCGCGAACCGGATTAGTACCGGCACAAAGTGGAAGTGTTTTGCTTCCGCGTTTCATCCGGTAAGTGATGTGGCCGGTGGCCCATCCCCGTCCCTCCCCTTCCTCCCTCTCTCACTACCCTCTTCCTCCATACCCTCTCCCCTACTCTCTCCCTCTCACTTCTTCCTTCCTCTTCCAAAAAATCCCTCACTCAAAGGCTGACAACACATTTGCAAGTTCTATAATGATGCAAATGTCCATGGGCGGCGGTAATTACCATCAGGTGAGCCGCTTACTCGTATGTGAGACTTATCCATAAATAAAAACTATTTTTTTTTTAACTTTGCATTTATTTTATAAAAAGACAAACATACATTATTTATTAATTTGATTTTGTATACTTATGCGGAGAAATATAAAACTTTCAAAACTCTTTCTATTTCAGAGTATTTAATTCCGTTAAGAGTATTTAAAATTTTTGAAAGAAATATAAAACCACCAAGGCAAGTTTTGTTACATCACTGTAAGTCAAAATGTAACAGTACATTCGGTTAAATAAATGTCCGTGTCGCCTTAAAGGAAGGCGATATTTTATCGATTGGAGATGATTTTAATACCATATCGAATGCATTGTACGTACAACGTCCCATTCGTATACAAGTAGCGATGCGAACAAAAAAACCATTGTGAATAATTGTACGCTCAATGTTAAGGAAGAAATAAGAGGCATGCGTGAAATTCTATTGTCATTTAAGATATCGCTGTGATATGCCTTAAGAGTACTCTAGCGCTATACGAATATAGGGTTTGGTCGTAAATTCTTTTTATGTTCTTTGGTGGCGATCTAAATTTTTCCAGGCGATGGTTATAATTGGAACCGATTGTTTTAGAATGGAAATATTTTGATGAATCTTGTCGTGCTTTATTTTAAACTGCACGATTGTACCTATTTTCGATATTCTGCCTGTTTTTAATAGGAGCTATAGACTGTCAACATAGATATAGTCTTTTGTATAATCAGTGACATATTTAAGTCTTTCTTCTACCGTAAAATCGAAAAATATGACATAAAGAATGCCCCCAATCGATTCTGCGCGTAAAATATGATAATAAGTAAGCTAATGTATGGTATATACTTTTTACTCGATTACACTTTCTCATTAACATGTCACAAAAAATTAAAACAAATCGTTCTATAATTTATATATATATATATATATAGATATGTCTTTGAGATTCTACATTTATTTTACGGACCAACAATGCGACGCCTCGTGATTATATAATCTATAATGTAATAAAATATATTATTTCTCTAAGAAACTGTATATAATTGAACAGCTTTCGTTACAAACCCCCAATTTATCAATTACTATAATTGCTGCTATGAACTCTTCTTTAGTTATACATTGTGATAGAAAATAATGCTTTTGGTCATCAAAAATTCATTTGAAGGATGAATATACAAAATTGCTTAAATTTTTCGTCCTCGCTAAAACGGTTTGAATTAACCTAGTCATCTTATTTCCTGTCCGCACCGGAAACAAGCTTTGCCCGCCACGCGGCCACCGGAAATGGCGTTATAACACAATTAAAAGATATAAACATGTAACGTATCGCATCATACGTTATTAATATAAAGCTTTATAACATTCATTTACAACTTATTTGTTTCTTGTATTTAATAAATATTGATACATTATATGTTTTATGGGTCGTTCTTCAATGCAGTATCAGATATAAAAAAAATTTGAATAGATATGATACACGTTAAATGACAAATTTTATAACAGTGCTGTGCTTTACCTTACACTTGTTTAAAAAAGAGGTTTTGTCACAGCCACTGTTTGTCCACTTGCAATGGGGTTGAGTAGATTATACAATAAATGACTTTAGTAAAAATCTTACTCGATTATTATTTGAGTGAATATTTTAACTAAAAAAAAATCATTTCTTTAAAAAGAATGACAACAAATCAAAGTCAAAACAAATAAAGGCACAGAGAAAATCTCTTAATAAAGTACTTATATATACTATCGCTTATACACATTTCAATTATTCAGCCAAAATAAGGCGAAAGTATATCGGTTCGAGGGAACGTAAATCAATCTATTACTTAAACCCTTCTTTGTGATCCAGACCTTTATGCGGGACATAAAGGTCTGGAAAAGGGACACACGATTCAATATGAAGATGTCTCTTGCAAGGACAAGTTGCGAAGAAGGAAGTGATCGGGTTACGCTGATCCTATTTGTGTTCCCGCAATACCCCATAGGATTACATTCGGCTGTTTGCGAGCGAGAGACCGGAAGGGAAATAGCCCGCGGATCGACATGCGGGGGATTACGGGTCTCTGTTTTCCTTTAATAGTATTATTTGTTTGTTGGATTTTAGAATATTGTGCGAGCTGCAAATTCGAACCCATGTAACATAATTGACTAGGAAGTAACTTATCTTAGTGACAAAAAAACCAGTGACAAACACACAGTGAACACTAGAAATAAAAATAAGCTTGTACCACCTCGATTTGGTCTCTTCAAAAGGTGAAAAAATCCTTCATGGGCATTGGTATATGCATATTTAATAAAATTCCATAAAATATCATAGACTCACTTGGCCTTTTTAAAATTAAAATTAAGAATATTTTGTTACTTAAAGCTTATTATACTGTTCAGGACTTTCTGGTAGATCAAAATGCGCGGAACTCAATTGATT